>JAIGNY010000760.1:77500-141993 GCA_020152595.1 Chiridota heheva | reverse complement strand
TAGACCTGTCGGCAAAAATTATCAAATTAAATTTAATCACATCAGCAAATGTCGACACAAACAAAAACCGAAACTTTTTGAAACTTTTAGGGTTCCAGAGGCAAAATCGTATTATCAAATCAACAATTTATAAAATCGGCACATACGGACCCCAAAAAACAAAAACAAAAAACTACTCTCGTATTGCGTTTTTTTGTATGAATACTTCATTGAAATTTTCGTATTATTTTAAGCCATTTCGGGCATCAAAATCAAGGAATCTTCAGACCTTCCGGAGATTTTCCCCCTGGCCCCTATCAGGGCTTCGCCCATCATTGGTTTTGAATTTAAAAAACAACTTTTCATCAATTGAACTGTCGTTAGTGCATGTCTTCATGTAAACTTTATTGAAATTGTTGTATAATGTTAAGCCATTTTGGGGAATCAAAATCACATAATTTTCAAAGCTTCAGGGGCTTCGCTCACTGGACCCCACCCAGGGCTTCGCCCCTGATTGATTTGGATTTTTTTCATCAATTGAATACTTGAAAATGCATGTAAACTTCATTGAACTATTTGTATTATTTCTAAAGCCATTTGAGTTTCCGGAGCTTCGCTCGCCCATGATTCTTTTCATCAATTGGACAGGTGAAAATGCATGTGTCCACAAGTAAATTTCATTGAAATTTTTGTATTATTTTTAAAGCCATTATGGGGCCAAAATCTACAGAGCTTCCGGGCTTCTCCCCGTGGACCTCTACCAGGGATTTGCCCCTGATAGATTTTAACTTAGAAAATCAAACCAATTCTTCTTTTCATCACTTGAATTGTCGTTAGTGCATGTCCTCATGTAAACTTCATTGAATTTGTAGTATCATTTCAATTTTGGGGCATCGAAATCACATAATTTCTTTGGCTTCCAGGGTTTCTTCCCTGAACTCCTACCAGGGTTTCACATCTGAACCCCACTAGGACCCTAAACAGGTACTGCACCCCACGCCGTCATACGCGCACGCATCCGCGGTGTCACGCACATCATGTTACCAAATGCGGTATTTGGCAAAAAAGACAGTCTGACATAATTCTTATTTCATATAATAGAATTGAAAATAACTAATTTTCTGACCAAGTTCCATAACTCCCGAAGCAATCTAACATATTTTTTGTATAATTGTTAAAAACTTTAATCCTACTACTTTATAGTACCATGGTAGCTGCCATTTTGATTGCAAATCATGCAGATTATGTCATCGGCCCAGCAGGATCTTGGAATGCTTTGTATTTCTTTAAAATCTACCTCAAGTTTTCTAGCTTATGAACAAGTGTTTTTATTTTGTAAGGGTGAAGGAAAATTTTGTGTGTACATGAAATTTAAAAATCAAAACATGCTGATAAAACTTTGTGTCACATAATTTTGAAATAAAAAACTTTAATCACATTTATAAAGAATTACATTATAATCTTTATGTCTCTATTGGGGAATCTATGTCATCATCCACAATATTTCGAAACAAAATTAAACAAAATGGCAGCCCTCATGTGTCGATTTCAAACATGAATAACTTGAGATAGGAATTTGACTCTGATGTTTTTGGCAGTTGGTTAAGATTTTGTATTCTATATCATATAAAATAATTATTGTATCAGACTTTATGCCTCTTTTAATGTGTCGTTATGCCGAACAAATATGCTAGTTAATAATGATAGAATATATCTGCCAAAATTTTAAGAAAATGTTAAGATGCTCAATTAGGCATGATGGAAATCTTCTGTTTTTGATTCCTGGGAAATGTGAAGTCTTATGCGGCAGCAACACTTGTACCTGCTGAGGTGAACTCTGTTATAACCAGGTCTGTGACGGGATGTTGTACTGTATATAACCTGATGGCAGGGGAAATATTTGTTTAAATTTTCTCGTACCACTTCACAAAGATGCATCGATCGAAACATTTGAAATGAAGTGAAGTAAAACCAAGTCATTTAGTCAAGATTGGAGGTAAGTTCCGACAGAAAATAACTTTGCGGAATATAATTATTTTAAAAACAAGACATTGGGTAAAAAAAGACAAATTTAAGCAGGTAAAATGATAATTATGAATTGGACCAGGCTTCACCTTTTACCACCATCGCTTATCTGTGGAGAAAATCCTATCAAAGACCTATGTCCTGTATAATATTTTAAAAATAGGATCTACATAAATATGGTCATACCAATATTCAGGGCCCTGACACAGGTTTCATATGGCAGGTGAAGAAAATGGCAGGAAATGGGAGGGAGGGAGGAGGGGGAAGACTAATATTGTCAATTAATTTTGTTGTGGATAAATAACACAAGACCAATTTGAAAACCATTGCTTTTATAATAAACACAAGACCAATTTGAAAACCATTGCTTTGAACACTATTCGGGAAGGGGGGAAGATTATTCGGGAAGGGGGAAGATTATTCGGGAAGGGGGAAGATTATTTGGGAAGGGGAAGATTATTTAGGAAGGGGGAAGATTATTCGGGAAGGGGGAAGATTATTCGGGAAGAGGGGGGGGGGGCTATGCCCTTCCCCATGTTGGAGGCCCTGATATTCAATGCCTTCTACCACCCTGATATTGCAATTCTCAAGTGATGAAGCAATGCAGGCTTACCTATTTTATGTGCAGTTTTGACAGCACTAAATTTCACTTTTTTTTTTTTTTTTACGTAATTTAGCTTAGATAATTTAGGCCTACACTTTTTTCTAATATCACTCGCGCTGTTTTGAACATAAACTGGAATATAAAAAGAAGTACTCTACACAAAAGGAAGAAAAAAGCAGTAACAGCATTTCATTACGCCCAACCTTTACTTGACACATGCACAGGAAAATTTTATTTATTGTATCAAGTAGGCCTAATAGTAAGAAAGGCTCAACGCGACACGAGTTTATAGACCCTATTGACTTGTGCTTCTTTTTTCACGGCGAAATGCTGTAGCTGTTTTTCTTCATACTGGCTAAAGCCGGATGTCCTTGCTATTGGATTGCTGACAGAATGGCGTAGAAACGTTACTATAAAAATAATTATTCATGCAAAGGAAAAAAAAAAAGCTCTTTAAAGTTTTAGGTTTTTTGTAAATTCTTGTTGACTTAGACTGACAAAGTAATTAATAAGCATCCATACTGGCCCAGGGATTTTTCAATGTATCTTGTCTAATCTGCAAAACTGACAAAGACTCAGAAGTTTGGAAGCTGTGAAAAAAATATAAGATAAACATGTCAACATCAGTTTAAAATTATTCATTTCCCATCCTCAACATTTGGCCTAACAGTAGATCTATAATCGTGGAAAATATCACGCGAAATATTTAGTCATTAATATTTAACAGAACCCTCCTACTAATATCAGCAAAGCTTAGAAATATTAGCTCTTATGTCTTAATTCTAATTGTACAACAAAAGCAGAACACCATTACACATCGATTAAACCATGTAGCCTAACGCTAGGCTTTTTAATGTGACTGTGTGATAGGATAGCTAAACTCAATCAAAAAACATTGCCAGAATCAGTTTTTGTTTGCCCGAAATTCATTCTGTTTGGCCAAAAACTGTAAAAAAATTAAACTTAATTGATGGATTGATTCAATTTTCCCATCACTTTTTTTTCCCTAATGGATTTAATAAGTATTTTTATTGAAAATTCCGTCCGAAAAAATGCAATGCAAATTTGCATTTGCCAAAGTCATTGCCTCGTTTCGTAAGCGAACATTGCAAGTAGGGCCTATGTACTTTGATTCTGAACGTTGCGATGTTGACTGAATTAAAAAATATATATACATCCCAGAGTTCAACGTGAAACTAAATGAAAACAAAATAATATTTTACGAAAGTTTTTAATTCTTCTAGGCCTCTCGTTAAAACATTTTGCTCAAGAAAAAGTCTGCCAGGCCTAATCGGATAAGCAGATTATTATAAATGTGCAACGTTAGGAGTCCCTTTACAAAGCACAGGCACTTCGATCTTGATTGACATAATGCCTACAATGCGCTATCGATTTTTAGCGCGTTAAGTTACAGATGAATAGAATCTGTAGGGCTGCAAGCTCGATGATGTTAGCGCGGTGACCTACGTTTAGCGCGATTTTGCGCTTGGGCAGCCTCATTCATCATGGTGGTAAGTGCACTAACGCCCCGCACTTAGCGTGTACGGTTATTCCCGACTGTACTGTATATCCCCTCATTCCATACCCGCCATACATGTTTCTGTTTGTCGTTCATGTCAAAATATATGCTTCCTTTTTTTGAGGCCGGCTATGTTACTGCATCCGACATTTCACAATCCCTATAAGATTGGTGACCCGAAAATCATGTCAGCATTATGCAGAGTTGGGAGGACATGATTGTCATATCTAACCGAATAGGGCATGATTCAGATATCATATCACTGATGTACACAGTGCATCAGACATTTTAAATCTCTGTTCGACTAAGATTGGTGCCCAAGAATCATGTTGTCAGCATGACAAGTCGGGAGGGCATGACTCCCGATATCTAGTCGAGTCGGGAATTATTCCGATGAATCACTGATTTAAACAGTACATCCGATACTTATATCTCTACCAAACTATATAAGATCGTTTCCCAAGTATCATATTGTCAGCATCATGCCGAGTCTAAATAGAAAGGGAGGGGGGGGGGGGAGGAAGGGGAGGAAGAGGGGGGGGGTAATCGAGTTGGGCATGATTCTCTGCCTGAAGAGATCTGTATACGGTTGACCGGAGAGGCTGTCCTCCAACCCCCAACCCGCACCTCATAGGGCTATGTACAAACTATGTAACAACAAAGAAATGAACAAAGATGGACAGGAATCTGTCTACATTTATTTGTGGAAAAGTATATTATATCATAAAGTAGTAAAGATAGCAAATTGCAATTTTTATAATTAACAATAATACTTTTAGATATTACTTTTTATCAGAGGGAGCCCCTATGCGCCCTGATAGGTAATATACAATGAGGACCCCTTATATATACTATGGATGGAAATGTTAGCTCTCTTCATCTACTGCTTATCCAAATTAAATTGTTTAAAATTAGTGAAAATATGCATGAACATTTCTGAGGACCTCTTATTCATGATACAGAGCTGAAGACGGTCTTCTATAGGATGGGTCCAAGTGAAGATAACAGGGCTTTTACTTACCACCGTGCTTCGCTGACGTAACTAGACTTTATAGTTTGTTTGTTTGTTTGATGAGGTCTTAACGGGACCACGACAACGAAGGTCAAATTGTGCCTGAGAGGTCAGATCATTTTAGAGTAGTAAGGAAAGAGACCAGGGGAGAATGAGAGAAATTCAAGAACAAAAGCCAGAAAGCTGTGATCGAGAGAGGGAGGTGCATGGGTAAAACAAAAACAAAGTAGAGAGGGGGTGGAAGAGGAGAATTAAATATGGTCGTAGAGGATGCATGCTGAAGGAAGGAGATTATTTTATCTGGAGGATTTTCTGGAAGAACTCAGCAATTGAGTTGTGGGGAGCGAGGGAAGCTCTGGGAAGGTTGTACATGGGGCAAGCAAGGAAAACGTGTTGGATTGTGAGGATGCAGTGGCAATTGTTACAGAGGGGTTGGGGGAACCAATAAGGAGGTGGGAGTGAGTGAGGTGGGTGTGACCAATTCTAAGACGGGTAATATGAACGTTGTTGATACGAGAAAGGTTGTTGATGGTGGATTTGATCGGGATTGTGGGCTGGATAACATGGAGTTTGTTATCAATTTGGAAGTTCCATAAGGTTTTCCAGCGGTCACGAACAAGAGAAGCGATAAGCGGTTTGATGTCAGAGAGGGTTTTGGGAAAAGGGAAGGGAGGAGGTTAAGGGCAAGCTTAGCGGCTGTATCAGCCCTGTCATTGCCAGGGATGCCAACATGGCTGGGTATCCAGAAGAAAAGAACACTTTTCCTGCAGAGGGTGGGAGAAAATAGTTTCCGGAGGAGGAGGTGGCAGGTGAGGTTATCCCATTTAAGATTGAGTAATGAAGTAAGAACAGCCTTTGAGTCAGAGAAAATGGCAAAGTGACTAAGAGGAGAGTACTCAATAAAGTTGAGGGCGAGGAGAATGGCCTTAGCCTCGGCTGAAAAGATGGATGAGTAGTCAGGAAGTCTGCTACTGAGGGTGATGTCTGGGATGATGGCAGCAGCAGCTGTCTTGTTGCCTTCCTTGGAGCCATCAGTATAGATGGAGGTGTAATTTGAGAGTTGGTCTTTGATTTGGTTGTGGAGATTGATGAAGAGGTTAGGGTGAGTTTGAGTTTTGTTATAAGTGGAGAGGTCTAGGTGGACAGAAGGAAGGGGGTGGCTCAAGGAGGAAAAGTGGGCCAGGAGTAGGTGCCGAGTGGCGGGGTTGATGCCAAGTTGAAAGAGGTCTGATTTAATGCGTAAGCTGAAGGGAGGCGATAGGGTTTTAGTCCTATCAAAGAGGAGGAGAAATTGGGGTACCTAATGAGGTTGTAAACAGGGTTCTGGGTGTTGGTGAGGACTCTAAAAGCATAGGAGAGGCTAAGCTTTTTACATCTAAGTAGAAAGGGGGTTCGTTGGCTTCAACATGAAGGCTAGTGATTGGGGAGGTCCTGTAGGCTCCAAGACAAAGCCTGATGGCTTCATTTTGGATGGTGTTAATGTGGTTGAGGTATGAGTTGTGAGCGACACAGTAAACAATATTGCCATAGTCGAGGTGGTAAAGACATTTGAGTTTTTTAATTTCTAGAAAAATAGTCCGAAATATTTTGAAATTTCTAGGTGTTGATGTAATAATTTTTTTAGAATTTGTATCCTAAAAGTTTCGAATACAATTTTTGTGGATTAAAATAAAAAAAATAGAAAAGGCAGAAGACACCCAATGGCAATCACCGGGCCGACCAAATCTTTAAATTTCACGTTTGATGGGGAAAGAAGGGCGGTGAATTTCCTTTTCAGCTATACCATAGACTGTTTCAAATCCGAATCGGCATTTTCCTAAAAACTGATTTAAAGAATGTCACCAGGGGTGTCGGAATGAAGGGTAGGGGAGGAGGGGCAAAAAAATTACGTGAGAAAACTATCTTTGACAGTAATTGAGGGGCACTTTTCATTTTAAAATAGGGCACTTTTATCAATTTTCGAAAAAAGAATGGGCACTTACCCCCATGTTCCTACACATATGGTTTAATTATAGGCAGCATGTGGGGTGAGTACCCCACCCCCACTTTTTCAGAATATTTACTTTGTACAGTAATGTTTTGTATCTTAGCGTGATTTTGTAATTCCCACCCCCCATTTCTGAATTTTCACCCCGTGGGCATATCCCGCCTATGGGTTTGAGATTGGGGAGCTTGGACCAATGTTGGCAATTGCTCATCGGGCGAATAGGTAAAAGGCCTACTTTTGAAAATTACTGCATAGAAAATTATTGGGGGTCATGCTCACACTTCGGCCCTTGGTGTCGGGGCCCCTGGTAAATTACATGCTTTAAAAATTATAAAAATAAATAAATGTATATTACAACTTCTGTACGTACCATGTGGGATTTGTGAGTGAGTGGATTTCAAATTGTTTTCCTTGAAGATAGCATTCAGAAAATCTTATTCCGTTTAAGGAGATATTTAAGATTAAATCTCTGTCTTATCTGTGTAGAAATGACTGATGTAGTAAGTCTACTATGGAAGGTTGTGTCTTTATCCTCACATTCTAACAATTATTATTCATGTATTTTAAAGAAAGTTTATTTAATTTTTTCACTATTTAAATTATTTTTCCTCAAGTTTCTTCAGGTGGTATATTATAAATACTTCCTTCCTAGATTCAGTTTTACTACTTTTTTTGACATATCCCATGGTTTTTAAGCCACATATTTGCAGGATATAATATGATACAATACATAAATACTTTGATGAATATGTGGCTATGACATCACAACTAGTCTGATTTCAGTCGTTTCTACACAAATGATACCAAACTTTAAACTTAGATATCTCCTTGACAGAATAAGATTGTTGAATGCTTTTTTTCACTATTTTGTTTATTTTGAAGTCCTTTTTCACATGAGATAGACTTGCTTGACCCCTGAACTTATTTGTATATGAAAGAGGACTTCAAAAGAAACAAAATGGTGAAGAAAGCATTCAAAAAATTTATTCCGTTAAGGAGATATTCAAGTTTAAAGCTCAGCTGTGTAGAAATGACTGGTGTAGTAAGTTAACTATATGGAAGGTTGGTGTCCTCATCCTCACATTCTTAGCAATTGTTAATGTATTTTAAAGAAAGTTTATTTATTTATTTACTATTTAAATTATTTTCCTCAAACTTTCTTCAGGTGGTATATTATAAATACCCTTCCTAGATTCAGTTTTACAATTTTTTTGACATATCCCATGGTTTTTAAGCCTCAAAATCGCAGGACAAAATATGATAGAATACATAACGACTTTGAGGAATCTGAGGCCAAAGAGCTGTGTCACGCTCTTTGCTGAGGCTGACATCACGACTAGTCTGATTTCAGTCATTTCCACACAAACATTAAACTTTGATATCTCCTTAACGAATAAGATTTTTGAATGGTTTCTTCACTATTTTTTTTCTTTTGAAGTCCTCTTTCATATAAGATGGGCCTGCTTGACCACTGAACTTATCGTTTAATCTCGATCATTCCCGCGACACCATCAATAACCAAAACAGTACAATAAGTCTGTTGAATACTCAAGGCCAACGAATGGTGAGAGCGTTGCAAAGTGAAATGTCCAATGATGTTTGGGCGGGATATTAGAGAAATCAGAGCACTGGTGAGTTCGATTCGTGTATGGTTGTCATTTGTGTAATTGATATAATGTATAGTCTTTTTATACAGCATTCGATTTTATAAGCCTTTTTTTTGTTTTTTGTGTTAACATAAAGATTACACCATTTAGCAATATAATTTAAAGTTTAATTCTGGTCAGAACATTGACACTAGTCATGACAAGACAATCAGTAATTGGTTGGAATGCCAGACACCACTGGGACAAATAGCTTCCCACTTCACATTTGTGACTCCCTGCAGGTAGGCCTACAGTGCATTTCAGAATGTCTGATCCATATACTTATAATAATGGTCCACCCATCAACACACACACTTGTATTCGATTACCAATGGCTCATACAGTGTATTTACATTTACCCGGTCCATGTACGAATCACATTATGGAAATTTTAAAATCGTTTCGCCACAGAGGCTTTTTCCAGAAAGAAAAAAAAATTAATATAAACATATCACCAAACTCTCTTTTGCAATTCAAAATGCAATAAAATGTAAAATTGATAATAAATGTTGTTCGTGTACACATTCCAAAGTATAAGTTTTGTTAGAAATTCAACAAGTAAACAATGACACGATATTAACTCACCATACAACTGTTTGTTTATTTGTTTGATGGAGGCTTAACGGCACCGCAACAACAAGGGTCAAATTGTGCCAGAGAGGTTAGATCATTCCAGAGGTAGGAAAAACAGATAATAGGAAAAGTCTGATAGAAGGGCGGAGGCTAATTGCCAGGAAGCAGGGATCGAAAGAGGAAGTGCAAGGGTGTAAAAAAGGGAAAAGGTAAAAGTAGGTAGGGGGATGGGGAAGGAGGACTAAATATGGTCGAAGAGGGAGGTATGGTGAATGAAGGAGATCATTTTATTCGGGGAGTTATTCTGGAAGAGCTCGGCTATGGGGTTGTGAGGGTTGAAGGAAGCTATAGGGGGCAGGCAAGGAGGGCATGGTGGACGGTGAGGGGGGAATGACAATTATTGCAGAGGGGTTGGGCATCCAGTAAGGAAGTGGGAGTGGGTGAGGCCTATTCTAAGGCGGGTAATGTAGACGTTGTCTATACGGGAGAGGTTGTGGATGATCGGTTTGGTTAGAATGGTGGGCTGGGTGTTGTGGAGTTTGTTATAAATTTGGGAGTCCCGCAAGGTTTGCCAGCGGTCACGAACAAGGAAGCGATAAGCGGTCTGATGATATCAGAATGGGTTTTGGGGAAGGGGTGGGGGTGGTTAAGAGCAAGCTTAGCAGCTGAGTAAGCTCTATCATTTCCGAGGATGCCTACATGGTTGGGTATCCAGAAGAAAATAATACTTTTCCTGCAGAGGTGGGTGGGGGGGGGGGTGTGGAGGAGAAGGTGGGATGTGGGGTTATCCCACTTGAGGATGAGTAAAGAAGTAAGGACATACTTGGAGTCTGAGAAGATGGCAAAGTGTCTGAGCGGAGAGTACTCAATATAGTTAAGGGCAAGCAGGATGGCCTTGGCCTCGGCCGAGAAGATGGACGAGTAGTTGGGGAGCCTGCTACTGAGGGTGATGTCTTGGATGACGGCAGCAGCTGTCTTGTCTCCTTCCCTGGAGCCATCAGTATAGATGGAAGTGTAGTTGGAGAGTTGGTCTTTAATTTGGTTGTGGAGGTTAATGAAGAGGTTGGGATGGGTTTGGGCTTTGTGATGAGTGGAGAGGTCCAGGTCGAGGTGCCAAAAGTGGCAGGGCTAATGTACAGACGATGAAGGTTAGGTTTGATGCGTAAGCTGAAGGGAGGGGATATGATTTTAGTTCAATCGAAGAGTGTGGAAAAATTGGAATACCTAATGAGGTTATAGACGGGGTTTGGAATATTGGTGAAGGTTCTAAAAGCGTGGAAAGGCTAAGCTTTCTACACCTTAGCAGAAAGGGGAGCTCGTTGGCTTCAATATGAAGGCTGGTGATGGGGGAGGTCTTGTAGCCATTTGGATGGTGTTGATGTGGTTGGTTGAGGTAAGAGTTGTGAACGGCACAGTAGACAATACTGTCGTAGTCGAGCTTGGCAGGAATGGTGAGCCTGAAGGATTTGAGCCTGAAGGCTTTGAGGAGAGCGTGGGGGTCCGCACCCCAAGTAATGTCGGGCATGGAATTTCATAACCAAATCAGGCTGTAATGCAAGTCTCTGCATAGTTAAGTCGAGTGCCCATTTCTGTATACATAAACTGTTTATGAGTGTCTGCAAACATTTTCTTTTTGTGGAAGCTACCACATATCCTATGTAAATTGTGCTGACGGTCAGGATTCCCCCAGTACTGTATTGGTCGATTGTGGACAAGTAAATGTCGGCCATTTGACATTATTTAAATTAGTTTTCCGGAAATATTCGATTCAGATTTTTGATGTTTATTCTGCAGAAGGCTTTCAAAATAAAATGATTTGCCCCAGCTTCACACATATTTCGCTTTCGCTGCCCCTGGTAGCATATCACTACCCCCCTCCCCACGCCCTATATGTTTCACGCTTTGCGCCCAGGTAGCGCTAACGCTGTTAAATTTAACCAAAAAAAAGATGTTATCCCTCAATTCGTGGAGGACAACAACAAGGAAAAACAATTTACAAAACGCTCAACTCATCTGCAGTGCTACGAGATCAGGAGCCGTGGGCAACGGCTTATAGCGATTAACAACATACAGACATAGAAAGGGTTCTACCTTTTACAACATTTAAGACGATATTATTCTAAAGACCACATAGTTCACCAAACCATTCGAATACTCAACTGCCAGGAGCCGGAAGGAAGGGGGTTCCCAGTACAGAATAAAAGGGAGAAGAGAAGCATTTACAGAAAACAAATTACTTAATGGTAAATGGTGAGGTGAATACAAAAGGGGTGGGGGGAGGGGGGGTGTCTCTAGTAGCGTGATTGGGTTAGGTAGAGTGTAATGTGTGTATGTGGCATTGTGATGATGGCGGGAAGGGTTGTTTGTGTTTGATGTTGGTGCGTGTGCGTGAGTGTGTTGCCGTGGTTCTGTCATATAAGGTGGTTGAAGTGATGTGTATAATGGGCTGTGAGCTACTGGGGCTGGGGGAGACAATTTGGACGAGGTAAAAATATTTTGCATAGGTGAAAGTAATGCGAGTAAAAGTGAGGATGGCGTGGGGGGGGGGTTGACGCTAGGCAAGTGTGCGTAGCTGTGAGTGTGGTTGCCAGGGTTCTGTAGAGTAAGATGCATGTGGTGGTGTGACTGTGGGTGAAAGCCGAAGTGAGGGTAGGCAGAGATCATCATGGCTCAAGCATGCCAGAGGTAAAACCAAAAATAACCAAGTTCACAAAACAAAACAAAAAACGACTCAGAGCCTGAGGATAGTCAATGGATAGCGGTTGAGTCTGCGAAAGTCAATTATAGGAATCAGCTAATATCAAGGGGAGATTGTTGGTGTGGTGGGGGTGTGGTACGTTGAGGGATGATGTTTGGTGGTGGGAGAGTGAGAGGTAGGGGAATGGTAGGTGGATTAGAGCACAAGTAAATGTTGAGGGGTGAGAATGCAGGCTGCCAGTCGTGGCAATTAAACATTTCCAAAAGGTACGGTTTATTGAGGAGTTTGGGAGGAGGGGGTGGGGATGCTAACCTTTTTATGAAGGTGGAGTGGGGAGGCGGAAGGCCTGTCTAATGGCCTTGTTTCTAATGAGATGCATGGAATTATAAGATCAGGGGGGGGCATTGTAGGTGGCCGGGAGGCCGTACTCAGCGGGACTTATAAATGCCTTGTAGAGAAGGTGTGGATTTGGTGGTGTTAAAGTTGTGGAGACTGGATTTTCTGCGGGTAATCTGTGTCAATCCGCCGCGAGCAGCTGTGATCACATGTGTTAAAGTGGGCTAGCCAGGGGTGGTGGAAAAGTTTAGAGTGAAGGGTGAAGCCAAGGAATTTGGACTGGCGTGAAAATGGGAGTATTTTGAAGGGTGATGACCGGGAAGTCGCTAAGGAAGTTATGTTTTTGGCTAGGGCTGAAAATGGGGGGGGGGGGGGGGATATGATTTTAGTGGTGTTCGATGGTGATGCGTCCATCTGTGCACAAGGTGTAAACCAGGTTGAGATAATACTAGATGTGGTTAGCGTGATTGAGGTTCCTAGCCAGGGGGCCGAGATGGCAATGACGTCAACAAATTGTGACAGGTTAAAAGGTGGGTTATGTCGTTTACATATAGGTTAAAGAGAATGGAGATGAGGGACGAGCCCTGGAGACGTCTGATTGGGATTGGTAAGGAGGGGGGGGGGGGGGGTGGAATAGCCTTGCAACTCGGAGAAGGCTTTGCGCTGGGAGAGGAAGTTAGATCAAAGGCGGGTAATTTAATTTTCTGGGAAGTTGAAGGTGGGGCTGAGAAGTTTATAGCGTAGGCCGTTTTGCCAGATGGCATCAATGGCCTTTTCCATGTCAAGGAAGAGAGCAAGGGAGGAGACGCACTTGTTCGCATTTAGGTAGAGGCTTTCGGTGAGTTTAAGCAGTTGGTCTGCAGTGGATTTGCCGAGCGGAAGCCCGCTTGGTAGGGGTTAAAGAGATCGTTATCTTCCATATGAGAGGAAACGCGGCGGGCAATAATTTTCTCAAGGATTTTACCCAGGGTTGGAAAGAGAGTGATGCATGGGGCGGTGGGTTAGTGTGATTTTTCTTAGGTTTGGGAAAAAAAGTTTTCCAGGGAGTGGGGAAGTAGCCTATATTAAGTGTTGTATTAAAGACAGTGAGAATGTGGAGTATGAGGGAGGTGGCAGGTTTTTAAGGATGATGTAGTGTGTGCGGTCCGCGCCGGGGCTGTGTTTTAAGGCCTGCCGAGGGCATCCATGATTTTTTTTAATAGAAATGGGACACTCCGGGGGTAAGTGGTGATGGGGTCGGGGATTTCAAGGGGGGTAAGCAGATGACTTGTTGCGGACGTATTTAGTAACCAAATTTAGTTTATCATAAACAGAATAGTCTGGGTGAGTGGGGAAGGATTGTATAGAGGGGAGGGTAGTGTTGAGGTGGTAAATTTTTATCTTGGCCGGGTCTCTGAGTGAAGGAGTGGGGTTAAATCTCTTCGTGCCCGAGAGACAGTGGAATGAAGTCCAGAATTTGCGGGGATTAGGGTTAGTGTGGACGTCATTGTAAGCTTACTCCCATTCTTGTCTGCGATGATCACGAATCAATTTGCGGGTAAGCGATCTGAGATGATTGCATTCAGTGCATGCTTGAGTGGAGGAGGTGTGTTGGTAATTACACCTGAGATTCCTGTGTTGCTTAATCAGGACTAGAATGTGGTTGGGGAGGGTGAAGTTTTTCTTGGTGGGTTTAGCGGTGGTAATAACAGTGCGGATGGCATACTATAAGGTTAGTGGTGTCCCTGATGGCGGCATCAATGTCAGAGGTGTTGGCCGGGTTGGGGTGGGGGAGGTTGTGCTGAATAGTGTGTGCCTAAAGAAGTTCCAGTCAGTTTATAGAAAAGAAGGGAGTGAGGTGCGGAGTGGGGGCATGTGGTGAGGCGAAGGAGGGATTTATTGGTGGAGAGGCCGGGGAGGTGATCACTGTCAAGCTCATAAGTGATGACAGCGGAGGGTTTACAATGATGTAGTTCAGGTTGGAGCATGGAGCCGTTATGATGCAAGTAAGTGGGTTGGGAGGGGGTTAAGAATGTGATTTGGGAAAGAGTAAATGAAATTAAAGAGGGATATGCCATTGTTGTTGATGGTGTGGTTACCAAACTGAACATGTCTGGCATTGAGGTCAGCGAGGATAAGGGAGGGTATGTTAGAGTGGAGATGAGGATTAAGGGCGGCGGTGTTGAGTTTAGTAGAGGGCTGTTGTAGACGGAGGTAACTCTCCAGGTGGGTTTATTGTTGGGGGAGATGATCGGCATAGTGATGGATTGATATGGTAAGGAAGTAGAGGAGACATAGGTGGTACCCAGGGTATTTAAATGAGGGCGGCGCCCCAGAGGAACACTTATTAGTAACAGGACCTGGTTGGTGGTGCAAAGTGTAGTCTGGTATATGGAGAATTTAGTATTAGGGAGAGTATAGTTTCATTGCCTGAAAGAATGTCAATGTTTTTAATGTCTAGAAAATGGATGAGGGGGCGGCGGGAGGTGGTGAGCCCTCTGATGTTGATATGAGCTATGGTAGTCATTGATCAAGGGGTCCTGATGGCGCAGAGCTTGAGGTGAACGAGGGAGGTATGTTGAGTGGTTTAGTTTTCCTTTGAAGAAGGAAGTTAGGGTTTGTGGGCGTTGGCCCGTAGACGGTATATGATGCCACAGAGGTAATTTGCAGAGAGAAGGGATCTACAATCTTGGACAAAACTCGTTGAAACAATTGGTGAAAATATGTGATGTTTTTCATGAAGCTACTTTTCTATTGTAAATTATTCCATATTTAGAAATCAGAAATGCTAGATTTGTTTTCTTCTGTTGCTTCTTCAATCTCTACTCTTCCAATTGTAATTTATATTTTAGAATTTTAAGTACATTTTTATCATTTCATTGACGCCACCAATGTCCACATCCCCTGCCTCACTATATTAATTGTCCTCCCCTCCCCCATCCCCATGCAATGTTGGCGAACGTTTTGTAAACCTGGCTTGCAGAGTTGTTCACTCGAGTAACTGACTTGGACTCAAGTCAATTTTTTTGACTTGACTTGACTTGCGAACAAATGACTTGTGACTTGACTTGACGAATTTGACTTGTTGACAGTAACCATTTTTACTATAAAAAACTAAAACAAACTGAAGAAATGGGCAAATCACATACTGGTAACTCAATCTGAATTACTTTCATTTGGAAGATTATTTATGCGATACAATCTTTATACAGAACGCACATAGCGTTACTGTTTTTAAAGGTATCAAAAGATGGAAAGGGAACTTAATAAATGATATAAAAACAACTATATGAAAGATTAGAGAATTGCTACTCTCTTGTGAGCGTGCAAGCGCTACCTAATTGGACAATCCTGTTGGAACTATTCAGCTTTGTGTATTTAGTGTACTGGTGTTTATCTCTTGATTACTTTTTACTATTTGAATTATTTTTCCGACAACTTTCTTCAGGTGGTAAATTGAAATTACAAGATTCTGTTTTAATACTTTCTTGACATATCTATGGGTTTTAAGCCACAAAATTGCAGTACAAACTAAAACAGAATGTCGCAATTTCAGCTAGTTGTTTATACACAATCATACCAAACTTTAAACTTGAATATCTCCTTAACGGAATCAGATTTTGGAATAGTTTCTTCACCATTTTGTATATAATAAAATCCTCTTTTACATGAGATGAACTTCCTTGACCCTTTAAATAATCCTCTAGAGGCAACAGTTTGTATGTTGTATAAGCAATCACGAAATGAAAGGGGAGGCGAACATAGGAAACGTTCCATCCAGGTTGCCACGTGGAAAATGGCTTACGTTATTCCACCCATGGCTCCCTTTTCGCTTTTTAAGTACAAAAAATTTGAGCATAAAACATGTTCTTTTTGGGAGTGTAAAAAAAAAAATTGTACCACGTTTGTTTATTTATTGTACAGATGACCTTTTCTTGGCTCTGAATATCAATTAATCTTTGTAAAGTGACACAAATATCAAGTGAGATGCAGACGTAGTGTTTTATATTCATATTTTGCAACATGTAGCTTATTAGTAAACAGGTAAACAAGACTATTAATAATAACATTATTGTTTGGGACTTTTTTATTGACTGGATATAAGAGCTCACCTTTAAAGAGGGAGGCTCGTCCAGTAAAATACGGTAAATTTGGGGAATACTATATTTTGACGTCATTTCCGGTTGTGACTTGCATCTATCGGTCGTTCAAGATTTCCAATACAAATCGATTCTACGTACGATACTGCATACAATACGTATGTAATACAGTCAATGAACATGGTGTATGTACGGGGCCAGTGCGATACACTTTGTGCACATTTCCTGTTAAACTATTGTGAAGCATCGAAGCGATCGGAGGATTTATCGGCTTAGTTTTAGAATAGAAGTATTATTTCAGCCCAGGAAGCTGTTGTGGTTTGGAAGAATGATAAACAGACGGATAAACACTGAGTTACTTTGATGACAGGATGTTGGACTATTAGTTCAGTATTAGTTCAGTTCGTTTTACATCGCGTGAGAGTTTACAGGAATGCCTAACTTAAAAGTTAGGCCAACTTAGTACTTAGGCTAGTCTTAAGTTACTGCTATGGCTGAAGATATCCCTCCGAAGAAAAAAAAAATGGCGAAGGAGAAAAATGCCACTCGGGTGTACCTATTAGAAACTTACGAAAAGTGGAATCTTAAGAAAGATCATTACGAGGCAAAGCGAAGGGAATTTCAACAGCAAAGCACCTTCGGTAACTTAGATTTCAATGCTCGTGCAACACACTCTGGCTTTGCTGAGCACTTCCAAGTTCATGAACAGAGCTGTCATCTATGCAGGTAGGTCATATCCACACTGTATGCTAACAATATCAAATTGAATTTTAGTCACACCGATAAACATGATTTCGGCCTTTAAACCGGATAGGCCTACTCTATATTATTTGAGTATTTGGTCATCTGGGCATATTTCCTCCACATTTGTAACAATTTCCTGCAAAATTATTAAAACGAATGTAGAGATTTAGGCCTTTAAAGGTGAGCAAATTTACACTGGCTGTAATGGTCAAATGGTTGTGTTTTCACCGGCAAACTTGGTTGTTCAGATTTACGCATGTTAGTGTGTTGTCATCCCGGATACTCAAATACGGCTGCCTTTAGTGCATACTGTTGTAGGCCCTAAATCATGTTTCCCAGATCAACTTAAAATTGGCCATTTTTATGTAAAATTGTTAGTTGGGTAGACTACTAAATTGAGGATTTTTCCCATTTAGAATTAAACTGAAAAATCATAGTCATAATCATTATGTGAGATTGAATATAATATATATTTTTCTATTGATTTCTGTCACCTAGAAAGTAACATGGTCTCAGACTTGAGTCAAATTTACTTTATTTTATCTTTTGATAGTTTGTCGAAGTACAGTAGAAGAAATTTATGATTAACATAAAACATTACTATGCATGCATAAAGTGTAAGTTCCGAGGCCGATGAACTGTGCAGAGCAAAATACAAGTTTAAAAAAAGATATTCAACTTATTTTTGTTGATACAGAGAGAAATATCTGACACTAACATTTAGCCACAACTAAAATCTCAACCATAGGGAATTTGCTTGTATTGCTACATAAGGAAAACAGGTATTCTGGAAAAACAACAGAAAAGAATTGGAAACGAAAACTTGAAATATTTTGAGATATTTTTAAGGACGAAATATTTGACCATTTTTTGCAGGGAATGGATTGTTAAAGGAATCAGCAAATTTTAAAAGTTTAATGATCAGTGATGCAAAAAAAAGGTCAAAAATAAGAATTAAAATTCAACAAGATTTGAGGTTTTTCCTATGCGGCCTAAAAGACTAATGTCCCCTATGGTTGTCATTTCAAAGGTGGCATATAGATTATGGTAGAACACAATATTCTTATGAATATAAGCCTACTATAAGTTACGGTTATATAATTATGTACAGTTACTGCATGTGATATTAAAAAAAAAAAAAAAGGCAAGGTGTAAAGAGAAGGTAGCAAGAGCCATTCAACATTTTACGTAAAGCACTTCATATGTAAATTATAAAGGAATCAATCAATATAGCAAGGACATACCAGAAACTTTAACTGGAACATGAAAACACATGACAAGAAGGCAAAGTAATGCTTTGTGAACAAAAGGTACAGTAAAGCATAGGTTATGTGAAAAGGGGTGAGTGGGGGTATAAATAGGGAAGGATAAAGCATTCCTTTCAAAAAAAATTTGGGGGTAAAACAACTCAATGGGCGTTGGGCAACAGGAGTGGTTAATATAAAATGAAAAAGGTTTCATCTGAGAAATTGCAAAGAAAATGTTATATATATAATTGGGTACTTTTGACACCTTTGTTGTGAGTCATGACTGAATCAGCTCATATTGTTTCATTTCTTTTTGCAGGTGTGAAACAAGTCAAGTTCAAGTTGAAGCATATGGATTTGTTCTCATTGGTTCAAGCTTCTACTGAGGACCCATTGCAGTCTCAACAGGTGACACACCATTCATCAGGTGCAGCTTCGACTTCAAGTTTACTGCGAGTTGACGAAACATCAACACCAGTGCAGAATGAACAGGTGACTTTGGTTCTGCAAAGTAGGCCTTCAACATCAGAAGTATGGACACAAACTGACAGTGACGACTTCGAAGCAGAACTGCCATTACAGGCTGTGTCACATGAAACTCCAAAAGGTAAGAAGTTCATTTTTAGTTGAAGATCTTATTTATCAAGGTCTATAGATATATAGCAATTTCTACGTTGCTTGATATAGTACATGTACATACAATCTGGGAATATCAGTTTTTTGAATTTTTGAAAAAGCAATTTTAGTCTTTTGAGTTGATCAAAGTTTGATCAGTTTTTAGTTCATGCAAAATTGTGATTGGCTATATTTTGTAAGTGGGCAAAAAGCTTAAAATCTTGATTTAATTCTTTCAATTTTTCTCCTTAAATTTTGACTACTGAAAATCCAAGAAAAAATATATTTCTGATATAATTATTTTGGGAGGTTTGGTAAAGACTCAAAAACTTAAAGGTCAGAAATTGCTGCACCATTTCAAAGAATTAAAGAAGGATTACAAAAGAAAATAGCACAGCAGCCCTGATTCGTACTGCAATTATGTAATACATCACAAATGTGATGTGATGATCACAATATTTGCAGATTGATCCCTGAGATTTAAAAGCAATGTAAAACGGTCAATGTTTAACCAATTTTTATGAACTGTTTTGCTTTTATGGTGGTTTTTGATTGATTTGAAAGCAATTGAGCTAATATGCAACTTAGCTATATCTTCAACTTCTTGTACTTTTTCATGGTAAGTGCCTTGAATACATACATGTACCTTCTGAACCATGGAGATACATGTATTATCATTAATGAGTTTCCAACACAAGTGCTTTGTGTTTGTGCTGATAGGAACTCCTTACTGAATGCTTGTGTCATGTTGTACTGTATATCATGGTAACTAATTGAGAATTTGTATAATTCTTAATGCGATTTACAGACTCTCAGGCTATGTTTTTCATTTTGTAAACTGTGTACTGAAAATGACTGACTTATTTTTGCATCTTCTTACACTATAGGCCTATGCTTTTAGTGTTGATAATCAAACTAACATTTGAATAGCAAACTGCCAAGCAATACTAGTTTGATTAGTGAATTGCTATGTTCAACTGATTAAATAATTCCCTGACCATACTTGTAGTCCAGTTTATTTTTAATGTATGAAACATATTTCAGATGATAGAAAGTAAAATTGATATTAAACATTGAAGTAGTTATTATTGAAGTAGTATTGTATATGAATTATTAAAATATAAATTTTATGAAATTTTATTGTAGATGCTATTTTTTTGCTTTCACAAAACAAAAAAGCCATTCCAACATAAGAAATGATATTGGTTAAGTAATTGTTTGAAATGAAAAATTCTGAAAATATATATTTATTTGAACAATAACTACAAATAACTAATAATGGAAGTGTTGCCGAAGAAAAACAACAAACACATCTTGAATTGTTTCTTTCTTAATACCCAAGTTAAAAAAATATTTAAAAATTGTGACACTATACAATAACAAATCACCCACTAAAGATTTGTTATTTATTTTTTCAGTTTAAATTATAGGAAATCCCCATTTATGACCAGTTTTCAAATTAAAATGAACTAACCATATTTTTGAACTTCCCCATGACATATTTGTAAATTGCCAGAAACATCTTTCTATTTTTTTTTTTTTTTTTTTTGTGTGCATGAAATTGTAATGGGAACCAGTGAAATGACGATTCGTATATGTCTGTTTGGGCGGCTGGCTGTATGCAGTTTTTTTCTGTGACATCCATATAATAGGTTTTACTTTCTTTAGAATTTCTCAGAAATGTTTCTTTGGAAACCAACATAGAAGATTAGACTGTCACAACTTTTACAACATTTTGTAAGTCCTTTGACAGTTACAGATATATCTGTATTCTGTAAGATGTTATCATTTTCTGATTTATAGAGATCCTGAACTTTCTCAAACTGGAGTTAAATAAAATATGGAATGATAGTTGGGATGTTGATGTGACAGTATATGGGATGGAACAGGTTTGGGATATATGGGACATTGGGCAGGATGCATGGCATGTGAGACATACAGTGAAAAGACAGATCTGGCATAGAATAGGACACACTACCAAGGAATTTGATATGGCAAAAAAGTACATGATGTATTCTTTATTTTTTTGCAGCTGTTTTTAAACCCACGGAAACTTCAACTCCAGTGCCTGGTCCCTCTTCCACCATCTCAGCAAGGCGAACCTTAGAAACTCTCTATGAGCAGTCACCCATACTCAACCTAGCTCCTGTTAAAACCGTTGGTGATGATGACGATAGAGATTATGACAGCAGTGACGGGTAAGTTTTAGATTATGAGATTATATGTTGGGAAGGGACATATTCTGGCTCGTAACACATGTAGTGCAGAGAATAGCCAAAGGAGCTTGTCAAGGGGATATTTTATTAAAGATTCAAATGTGAGTCAAATACAAACAGTATATATTGGAATTATGCTATTTGTTTATGTCACTTATGCATTATCATTGATAGCAAGTTACAATAAAACGTTGGACTTTGATTCAGTACCTCAGGAAATATTTTTGATGTGCATTACTTGCATAAATAAAGCAGTTTCCCCTATTCAAAATTATTGCAATGTGATATCCTAAATCTGCTTATTGGAAATTCATTTCTTGAAATTAACAGGGTGGGTTGGCATGTGGAACAGGGTGGGTTGGCATATGGAACAGGTGGGTTGGCATGTGGAATAGGGTGGGTTGGCATGTGGAACAGGGTGGGTTGGCATGTGGAACATGGTGGGTTGACATGTGGGACAGGGGGGTCGACATGTGGGACAGTGCGGAATTGCATGTGGTGGGATGTTATCTGGATTTCAGTTATGATGGCATGTGGATCATGCAAGTGGTGGAATGACATTTAGTATCTGGTTTTCAGGTGTGATTGCATGAAGTATAGACGTGGGATGACATTTGGGACAGGTTGGGATAGAATGTGGGACAGTCTGGAATATATGCAGTTGTAGCAGTGAGGGTATTTGTATCGTTTCCAATGTCAAGTTTGTCATACGTTAAGCAATATAGTTTCGCATAATTTTGCTTTAATGTTATTGTGCATTTTTCATGCTGCGTGACTTTGCTTGACACACATATTTTCTTAAATTGACAGCTAGGTTTTACATGTTTTCTGAGTTACTGGGTGAGGTAATCTTGAGCTTTTTATTGTCTTAAAATATCTTGGAAAACTCAAGATATTTTTAAGCTTGTAGTGCAAATGTAAGTGCATCTTTCAAAGCTCAAGTAATTTGCAATCATCTGCCCCTGCTACCCTATTTCTGTATATACTTCCCTCAATAAGCCCATTTTCTGTACTAGCTTTGAATAGTGGAGCATACTGTCCTTCCGACAGTTCTAGTTTATTAATATTCTCTACAGGATTCTTAATTTTTGTTGAATTATTCAGTTGATTTTATTCGTTTTTTTATCATTGTTTTTCCAGGATTGCGAGTGATGAAGAAGATAACTTGATTCACTTCTTACCTGAGAAACCTGATGTTGATTGCCCAAATATGTAAGCATCTAAAAGTTTAATTATTAGCTCGACTATTCAAAGATTAGCACAGCTATTCTACTACTCCTGGTGTTGGTGCCCAGTTAAAGTTTTGGTTAGAGTTTTTGGTTAAAGTTTTCATAAGTTTAATATGAATGGTGTACATTCATGTAACTTGGCATAGGAGTAGAGTACATGGGTAGTTGGGTACTGTTAAAATGAGCAAGATTGGGGGTTGTGTGTGCATACAAATTAGCTTATTTACTTAACAATGAAAATATTTGTCCGGTTAAAGTTTTTGGTTAAAGTTTTCATAACTAAAAGGAGACAAAAGTCTGACATAATCCTTATTTCTTATGATAGAATTGAAAGTAACAAAACTCCCGACGCAATCTAACACAATTTTTGTAATAATTAAAAACTTTAATGCTACTACTTAAAAGTACCATGGGAGCTGCCATTTTGATTTAAAAACATGCAGATTATGATGTCATCAGCCCAGCAGGATGTTGGAATGCTTTGTATTTCTTTAAAATCTACCTCAAATTTTCTAGCTGATGAAAAATTGTTTTTCTTTTGTAAGAGTCAAGGACATTTTTTAAATTATTAAAACATGCTGTTAAAACTTTGTGTCACATCATTTTAAAATAAATTTTAATCACATTTATAAAGAAATACATTACAATCCTTATGTCGCTATTAGGGAAACTATGTCATCATGCACAATATTTCAATACAGAATTGAACAAAATGGCAGCCCCCATGTGTCGATTTCAAACATGAATAACTTAAGATAGGATTAAGATTTTAACTTACTGTGTTTGGCAGTTGGTGAAGATTTGTATCCTCCATCATATGAAATATTAATTGTATCAAGACTTTGTCTTATGACATGGTGTACATTCATGTAACTTAGCACATGGGTAGAGGACATGGGTACTGTTCAAATGTGTATGATTGGGGGCTTGTGTGTGCATTCTAATTAGATAATTTTCATAACAATGAAATTGTTTGTATCTATGATATCTCTTAGATTAAAGTGAACATGGGGATTTTGTTTGCACAAATGATCATATATGTGATGAACATAGTCTACACTTAATGAGTAGGTGAAGTGTGCATATTAATAAGGTTATTTGCATCACAATAGACTTGTACAAAATGTTTAAAATGAGCACATAACTAAGTCAGGAATAGTGTATATTCATATAATTTGGCACAGGTGTAAAGGACATTGGTACTGTTCAAATAAACATGATGGGGGAGGGGGTTGTATGTGCATTCTAAGTAGCTAATTTGCATTACAATGAAAAAATTGTATCTATGATATGTCTTGAATTAAAGTGGGAGTGGGGTTTTCGTTGATGATCAAATGAAAATGTAAGTGCCTCTTTCAAAGATCAGGTAATTTGAAATCATCTGCCCAATGCTACCCTATTTCTCTATATACTTCTCTATAAGCCCATTCTTTATACTAGCTTTGAATAGTCGAGCATACTGTCCTTCTGACAGTTCTTATGATAATTTCCCCTGACCCCACTTCCTATATACCGTTAGAATGCACCCCTGCACAATCATAGTTTTTGTCCGGAGAAAATGTCAGCACCCCTCAGTCGTTGAACTTGAGTGGTGCCCCTTGCAGACGCATACCCCATTCGTGTTTGCAGTTCTTTACTGAGTCAACATATGCCAACAACCACCATCAGCACAAAAACTTTGCTAATTATGAATTCCCAGAAAACTTATACAGTGTAATATGCTGATAAACATGGATATGTCCTCTTTGACAGTCTAAAGTTAAATGTCAAATGTGTGGATGATACTGTGCATGTGTTGACTGATGAATAAAGTTGTGTTTTGTGTTGATTTGGTTATAAAGTTTTGCAATTTGTAGGCTTTAGTCTACAGAGCATTTATAAATGTACCTCTATTTTGTGATTTAGCAACAAATTTCCATGAAAAATATTTTCACTGCAACCAAATATAAAATGATGGAACCAAATGAAAATGAAACATACATTAAAATCCCCATTGATTATTTGTTGTTATTTGTTATTATATTATATATTATTATTTATTCTTTCAGTGAACTTTTGGAAATGATGGAACCAAATAAAAATTAAAGTACATTAAAATTCCCACTGATTATTTGTTGTTATTATTATTTATTCTTTCAGTGAACTTTTGGAAGATGAAACTGCAGAGAGCGAGGTCTTTCACATTGGCGGAGATGATGATGACATGGATATGGATGAGTCAATTGGCGATGAAGGTAGCGATGACATGGCATCCGTTGATGATCCCAAGTGCATAGTATCGGTCAACAAACTTTTGGTACTGCAGTTATTTTTAAGTGGAAATGTGCAGCTGGACATGAGCGTGGTACATGGTATACCCAGGAAAGGTATTGTAATAAGTTCTCTGGAAATATTCAGTTCTCTTCTGCTGTTCCTACTGTATATCTGGTAATAATTTTGTTGAATTACAGTTGTTTTTCCGAGCTTGTAAGATTTATTTTGTTAGTCGGACCACATTCTATCATGTTCAGAGACTGTATGTATTTCCAGCTGTACGATCTACTTGGAACTGTGTCCAGGAGAAAGAACTGCAATCACTGCAACAGAAGGAAATATGTGTTGCTGGTGATGGCAGGACTGACTCTCCTGGACATAGTGCTCAGTACTGCACATATAGCTTCATGGACACAAACACCTTGAAAATTCTACATAATGGAAGTTGTTAATGTACGCGAGGTGGGTGGAAAAAGCCCAAATATGGAGAAACTTGGTTTTGAGCGTGGAATGGAATCCCTCATGAAAGCTGCCAATGTTAAGGAGGTCGTCAGTGATGCTCAGACGCAAATAACTGCCCTTATGAAGAACAGCGGCAAGTATACAAAGATATCCCATCAGATTGACGTATGGCATGGTGCCAAGAACATAGTAAAGAAAATATCAAAGGTGGCCACTATAAAAGACAACAAAGACCTTCAGCTCTGGATTCCGGCCATCAGGAACCACTTCTGGTACAGTACCCGCTCGTGTGAAGGAAACACTTTGAAATTGAAGTCAATTTGGCTGTCGCTTCTACACCACATTGTAGATGAACATGTATGGGTACTGTCCATTGATGGGTCAGCTGGTAGATGTGGACATGAAGAGCTGACGGACACTGACCGCGACAAGCCATGGCTACAGAAAGGGTCCAAGGCCCATGAAGCCTTGAAGGGTGTAATGATGAAGAAACGCTTCCTCAACACTCTTCCCTATTATAAAGATTTCAAACATACTGGCAATTTGGAATCCTTTCACAATCATATGCTGATGTATGCCAACAAAAGATGTGCATACTCGTACCAGGGATATGTGTCCAGAATGCTTCTAGCCGCTATTGATCACAACTACCACCTGGATAGAGAATATGAGTCAACATTAGATGGCAGACCTATGTACAGAGCCAAGTTTAGTAAGAGGTCAAGGAAATGGGCGCCACAAAAAGTGAAGGTTGCCAAAGACTATAGATACATTCCAGATCTAATGAAAGCAGTTTTCCAGATGCGAGAGAGTACACCTGGGCATTTATCCCAAAAAGCCATTCAGTTGGACACAGATCCAAGACGTATACAGCCCAGCATTGCGACTGTTCCTAAGCCCACCATGGAGACCCTTTTGGCAGAGCACAAATCAAGATTTGATGTATCAGATAATCAGTAATTGATAATGATTAGAAGAGAAGCTTGATTTTATTGTTGCTTTAGTAGGTCAAAGAGTATATGAAAAGTGTTATTTCTTCCAAAAAAATGTGGCAAGTCACAATTAAACATCTCTGTCATTCATTAGAAAGAAGTTTGCCAATTTACTAATGTGTTTTTTTGTAAAACCAGGGTGATCTTCAGGTTGATTAAAATTATGCTATTTGACTTGTAAGTCTAATCTGAACATGTTTGCCTTTAAGATTGAAAGAACTTTTTCGCATTGTAAAATTTGATCGCTGCAAAATCATTATTTTTGTGTATTCATCATGTTGTTCCTTTGTACTTTTTTGGAAATATGGGTTTGATGCCAGCTAATAACTATGAAAACCTTTATTAACAGTGCATGGAAGTTGGAACCATCTTAAATTCAGTTTTTGGTACTACGTGGTTTATAGATGTGTCCGTGTGGTGTGGTAAGTAGAAGATGCAAATCATAAATTATTCAAATTTCTATATTTTCTTTAAAAATAGTATTGTTACATACATTTGAGTAACTTTGACAACTTTGGTTTTGTGCTTTCATTTCTTCAGCAAATTTGAAATTGCATGTAGATATGAAGGTCATTTCAGATTTATAAACAACTTTCAAAGCAACTTTATGCTTAAAATTTTGGAAGAGGCAGTTTTTGCTTCACAGGAATAAAATCTTTTTCAGAGATAAAGTTTATCAAAAGAAGGAATTGAATTTAATACATAGTTTGTTTGATATCCAAGCATATTCTTCTGTGCTTGTAAGTTTGGCTAACACTGTACTATTGTTTTTATGCTACCAAAGTAACCAATAAACATTTTTTCAACTAGAACATGACAAGGCATGTTATCCTTTGATCGGAAGAACACTGTACATGTGCAGTTCAGATTTATTAATAACTTTCTTTAACATACAAAGTATTGTTTACAATTTTGGGACTTACTTTTTGCTTCACATGATAAGCAAAATACTTTTCATATATAGATATAGCTTATCAAAACCACCAATTTATTTCGATACATAGTTTATTTCATATTGAGCGTCACATAATCTTCTCGTTTGCTTGCAAGTTTGAAGATATTTTGGCTATCCTTGAACTAGTTTGTACCACCAATTGAATCAGTAGGTATTTTCCAACTGGAAAATGATAATGCATGTTATCTTTTGATTAGAAGAACATTGTACATGTGCATTTTAGATTTAAAAACAGCTTTCTTTAATATAAAAAGCTTTATTGAAACAAAATTTTTGCTTCACACAGGAATTATAAAAAAATTCTTGGAAGATTATTGTACATGTGCAATGTTGTCAGAATGTTTTTTACCTTGATCTGCAATGTATCACTGCATGATTTACATATTTTGTTTCCCACCTGTTTTATACTCAATAATCTCTTTCATTTTTTGGTGATATTTATAAATATATAACAAAAGTGAATTACTACCATTCTCCTGTCATTTTCTTTGGTTCTCAACAAGTCTAGATTGTGTACCCATGCAATTATTATTATTGAGCAAAATGCAATTGGTGTTCTTTGGAAAAGGAAGGGTGGTAGGGGATGTACATGTTGTTCACACTACCCTACCATATTGTAACTTTGCCCGAATTGCTCAAAAGCATGTCCCAAAAATTGAGGGAGGAGGAGGAGGGGAGGGGGGGGGGGGGGGGAGGTGATATGAAGATGAACACTTGAAATTATGATGCAGATGGTAAATGGAAGGTTTATATGCCTTCACCATCAATATGTTCTGGCCCCAATTTTCAAGAATGCTATGCTGTCAGTGGAAGGGTCCCACAAGCGCTCATGTTGGCATCTTTAACATGATATTGGTCACCATTCTTGTGCTTAGCCCCTTTTACTCCACTTTCAAGGATACTCTGCTGTCACTGAGGGGTTCTAACATCTTTGGTGATTTTGGCCTTCAGAGACTCAAAACTCCATATATTTTGTAATGTTATTTTTGATAATTAGAATGACATGCAAATTCATATACCAAGAATATAGACAGCGGCTCTAATAGAAGGGGTCTGAACAAAAAAAGGGATTTCCCCAGAATACCACTTTTCCCCGATATTATGGGCTTTATCCCGCCCTGCCATTACATCCCCTCCCTGACATTAAATCCTAGTTCTGCCACTAATGATGAAACCAGAGGGATATTCCATAGATAAATATTTGGAAGGGCATTGCATTTATCATTTTGAAATTTTAATTTAATAACAGTAAGATTTGAGTGCACATACAGTTTGATTTTTTGTATGCATGGTACTATCCTAGTAGGTAATCCCTGCAGAATCCATGAAATCACTTCCTAACAATTGTTTTTTTCCTTGTAAAACTAAAATTGGCCTTTAACAATGAAAATAATTTTCAAGATTACATTCCATGCAGTGATTATCTACATTAACATTCACTTCAGCTGCTGATAAATCCATTTTCATTACCTACTACCCACAATGAAAAAGCTCATATCCGGATTCATCATTAGCAAGGAATAACTCTGTGACAAATTATGGGTGTTATAAATCAAGATACTATGAAAAACAAACAATAAACCAAATTCATAAGTTTTTCATTTAATTTTGCAAGAACTTCTTGTATATTTACAGGTGCAAAGGCATGAATCAATAAGTGACTTAACCCTTACTCTATCAGCACTTTTTTGAAAATGTGCTCGGGAGATGGAGTCAAAGATCGGGCACCCAAACGGCAATAATATCCCCGTGTGGTAGAGTTAAGGGTTAAAACCAGAAAGAAGACAAAATGTTAAATATATTCAAAATTAGATGGAGGTTGTAAATTCGACGATCAAACATTTATGCAGGTAAGTTTTCGCCAGGGACAAATCCTGTATATACACCATCTGCTGACGGGAAGCGGTTCCTTATTTTCAACACGCAGCAGGAAGGGATAACCATTCTGTTACCCCTTCCTACTCTGCCAAACCGCCAGTAAATATAATTCCTGTAAGAATAGTGCCTTTAATTGGCATTAGACCTGTCCTCTTCATTTGCAAGTTCATCCTCCCTGATTCTCATAATCACACCTAAAACATTGACGTTGAGGCACAGGTCATCAAAAGCATCAGTTTGGGTTATGCACCGGTTGGCGCCATGTCTACAACATTTGTTCTCAACATCAGTGGGCATGGGCATACATCTACCACACTTGCACCACCCAGGCCTATCTTGTGTCGGGGGCTGTGGATCTCCACCAGCTGGTTCATCATCATCCTTGCTCTCGTCCATCACATCAGCGAGGTAGTCGGGTTCACGCCTCAGCAATTCTGATGTCACCTCCAATTTCGGTCTTCGACTCTTCACAAAATTCTGAAAAAGATTAATATTGTCCCATTTTAATATCAATAATGTTGTGTGTAACTCTCATTTTGGGGGATTAAATAAAAGCAATGAAATTACAGTATGTGTACAGTAATTCATTCTTACTGTTGCTGCTAAATTGTGGAAAAATCCCTATGCAAGTAAACATAAATCTTTAAGAAAACCTCTATGTAAGGTTAGGCTTTAAAAATTGTTTGGGGTAACATTTTTAGGTCGAAATGAAGCTTTTCCATACCTTTTATACACAAAAGCACAATCATTTTTGATAAAATACTTGAGTAGTAATTTTGAAGGGTACTGTGTGTAGGGTTTACTTCAAAGGAAAAATTTAAGGATGGCCTAAAATGTTCCATCACAGAATTATTTCATCAATACAATGGTTTTAGATAACACTGAGTGTACTTTTCCTGCAGCCATACATGCAACTGGTAGCACACTATTGAAAGATCCCACCAAATTCAAATTTGATACTGTATCATACAGTAGTGTATTCATATTTAAACATGGTATAAACAAATTACCCTACATGATTCTTACTATATAATTTCTTTGCAAAAATGAAATAAATAGGAAATGATCCACCACATAGCATCCCTCTTTCCGCATAGTGACAAATGTGAAACATACAGTCAAGAATTGGATGAAATAAAAAATCTGCATAGTAGCGATGAATGTCTTTGAACTGTATTTAAATTTTAAATCAAATTTAACAAAAACATTTTAATATTAAATTCATATTTGGAAAGAATACTATTTCCTCTATACTTCGAGTATTTCCACACAATCGTAACTGTGGAATAAATCTTGAAAATGACATCCGTCACAATGCATTTTTACATTTGGCACTAAAGAGGGATGGTAGGTGCGAAATGAAACAGACGATAATTTATTGGCAGTCCCCAGTCAGTCATGAATGAATCAACGAATGAACAAAGAAAAACAATTACTTACTTGGATTGCTATTTCATCATCTGATACTGTATTTTGAGTCTGAGCAACCTGAGGCTGTAGTTCCTCACTTTCCATGTTTACCGATGAATGCCCATCACTTTCGCTTGAAGCTGATGAGTCCTGAAAAAAGCATAAGAGAAACCTTCGTTTACGAAGAGCACAGCTAATACAATAAAAATATCATCTTTAAGCAAACATTAAAACTAGAATATTATAGGGTCTAATGTTATAATTGGGCATACTCTAAGTGGTCACTAAATTGGAAACAAAAAAAAAACGAGTTTCACTGATTTTTCTAAATTGATTGGCATGGACAAATTGCGAATCGCTAAAACTAGCCATAAGCCCTCCTAAGGCTATTTTTATTAAACTACGTGTCACTGTTTTCAAACTATGTTAATTTTAAGTCACTGTTTTCAACCTATGTTAATTTACTGTTCTAAAATTGTATTAAATTCATAACAGCCATGAATTTTATGTCCTTTACCTCTTTACCTACTACTGACATGTTTCAAGCAAATTATACTTCCATTTGCCAGTGTGAGATAGGAGAAATGTAAAATTGAAGAATAGGCCTAGGCTACCTCCTGCAAGACTGATGTAGGCTAGGGGATACTGTACTAAGTTTATTCAGCCCCACACATAACAATAATAGAATCAAAATTCACTTTAATTTAGACAATGTTCTGTGGTTGACTTACCGGAGGTGGTTTATTCATGCACTGCCTCTTTCTAGTTCCACATTTGCAGTGGTTATTGCAAAAAGAATCTGCTGTTTTGCACGGACAACCACCGCGACTTGAAAGTTTTTGTTGGCAGGTAGATTTGCATCTGCAGGATGATGGATCTGCAACATAGCCGGTGACATCCGCTAAAACAGATGTGCCTAGCACGCTGCTGTGTGCGTAACTCCGAGAAACTTCCATTCCTTCGTCTCAAAAATATTTTCACGATACAATAACTTTATAAGCAATGAAAAACATTTCTTGCCGAACTTCAAACTTTGATTGTTAAAATATAACAATTTGACTGTCAGTAGCGAAGGGAAATAGTGATAAAATGCTAAGCAACTTGCACGGGTAACACGCTAAAGGTCTATATCGATAAATCGATACGTTCGATTGCTAACAATACCAACTCAACTTCGGGCCAACCGCGTGTTGCCAGAACAACAATTTTAAATTACAATTTTATTTTTTTAAATCAAAACTTTACAAAAACACGTTGTAAACACAACAAAATAATAATATACTCTTCTTTTTCAATGCATGTTATTATTTGTTTGCTTTTATAAACAGTAGAACTACCCCAGTAATATGGTGTCATGCCTACCGTATACAAATTACACGACAATATCTAATTAGGTAACTGAATTTTACATTGCTTGAATATCACGATATTGCCTCTTTAACTATACAAGTGATGTAAGTTTCATCTTACTTGATCGTGCACGGCGTCAAAAACAATTCGCCGATTGCAAGGCCCTGGCAGTTGTTTTTATACCTTGCCTTATGAAAAAGGTATTGTAATGTGGTTGCATTACTCACATTAGACTCAAATTGGCCCTTATAAATAGTTAATGACTTGGAATAACCTTGTCCCCCTGACCCATCCAAATTAAACCATCCAGCCTGGTACTTAATATATTTTTGGTATTGGTGTGCAACATGCATGACCACAAAGAGTAATTAGGAATAGACAGTATTCTGCCTGTCTTGGCCTTGTCTGGGTTTGTGGGTTGGACATGATAATAGTACTAATTTGTCCCATTAATCATGTTAATCACTGTATTATTATACTGTGCTTTGATGATAATAAATGTATACAACTAGCTGTAAATAGAGCAGAATTGGATTGAGATTCAGAGAGAGAGGAAGTCTCAGATCAGTCAATCATGTAGCTCAAAATATATTCTACTTAATCCTAATATTGCTGTGTTATAGTATTTTCTTGAATATGTGTTTCGAGACCGCCACAAAGACTCAGCGACGCTACAAAGTGGTGGCAGCGGTAAAAGAAAATACAATGTGCAGTTCTGTTTTTTTTTTCTCGGTAGGATTTATTTGGTGAGCTCGTTCCAATGATTTTGATTTTGATTTGTACATGACTTAGGTTTAAAATCTGTAAATCCAGTAATTTGATTAAGGTTAAACTTGCTGATTCAGTTATAGTTTTAGTCTATGCAGGAGGTTAGAGGGATTGTGAGTTATGTCCCTGCCGGTTTTCTTTTGCATAAGGTAAATCTTAAATAGCAGGGGAACATCCCAACTTCCCTCTGTGTCAGTAAGTCTTGATTAAATTCACTGTGACTTTCAAGATTTTGTGATATATATTTGTATTATTGCTTGATCTAAATTAACTTAAGTTCAAAATGCCTAACGATAGTGATCCACAGAGTTCAAATGCAACGCTTAACAGGCATATTGTTATGCCAGATCCTTTCTCTGGTAATAAGGAGGAGGACTGGGGAAGTTGGATAAGCTATTTTGAAAATTGTGCTGACATTAATGGTTGGTCAGATGATGTACAATGTAAATTCATTAGAGTAAGGCTGAGGGGTTCTGCCTTGAGGGCTTTGCAAAGTTTATCTGGCACCGACATAAGTAGTTATACCAATTTGAAAACGGCACTCACTAACAAGTTTACGCCGGTAGAAAAATTAGCTTTGTACAAAACTGAGTTTAAGGCCAGAGTAAGGCAAAAAGGAGAGGCAATCCCAGAACTTGCTAGTAACATACAGTCATTAGCGAAACGGGCTTATCCAACAGCCCCTGCCGAACTTGTGGATGAGTTATCTAAGGATCAGTTCGTAGAAGCCTTAACAGATAAAAGCCTTAGAATGAAAGTAAGGGAAGCTGATCCCTCTACTTTAGATCAAGCAATCACGAGAGCCCTGCAGATGGAGACACTGCAAGAGGCAGAATGTAGGAGGAGTGGTGGCTCCACTGCTACTGTTAGGGCAGTAGATGGCACCCCATATCAGACAAAGTTATTGGAAGAAATTATCCAGTTACTTAAAAGAGAGCCCGAACCTAAGAATGGCCTTGGGTCAAAGCAATCTAGTGCTAAACCCAATGATATAGTATGCTTCTATTGTAAGAAGAAGGGTCATATTAGGGCAAATTGTTTTAAGCTTAAGAAAAGACAGGAAGGGGCAAGGCCGGAAGGGGCATAGTCCCAGCAGGGAAACTAGAGGAGGCCGTTGCCGTGGGTCAGGCGACGACCACCGTTGAAAAGACCCTAGATTATAAGTTGAAAAATCAAATAAATATTAATAGTGTGGAATTAAATTATGCTTTATATGTCCCTGGTTATGTCGGGAATCAATTGGTTAATATTTTGATTGACACCAGGTCATCTGTTACACTATTAAATAGGAAATTTTGAGAACAAGTTAAATCCCCAAATCAGACACTTTTTGATTATTCTGGGTCTTTTGTGTCGATAAATGGTGACCCGCTCAAAATTCTAGGTTTTCAAGATGTTGAAATTTGTCTTGGTGGTATCAGAACCACGCATTCAATTTTTGTGGTGGATAATATAATGCAATTGTGTTTGGTAGGAACAGATTTCTTACGCAAGCATCGTGTTAGCATAGAATTGGATCGTTGCCAGGTAAAAGCTGGTGGAGTTATAGTTCCAATTGGGTTGGGTGTTAAGCCTTTGCCACAAATATGTGATGTTTTGATTGCTGATACAGTTCAAATTGAGGGTCACCATGAAGCCCTCATTAAAGCATGTCTTAATAATGTTGGTCTTGATGACAATTCTGAATCATGTATTATCCATGAAGGAGTAATTGAGGGGAATCTGGATCATTCAAACAATAATGATGTTGTTATTGCAAGAGTATTGGTTAATGCTATTGACAATATAGTGCCTTTGCGGTTGATTAACCTTTCGCCTACTCCCCTTACACTTTATCAGGGTATGAAAGTAGGGAAGTTATATCCGTTGCTCTCTGAAGAGTTACACAGTAAAGATGGTTATGGTTACCATGTACTTCAAGAGCAGGATAAATGCCTACACACTGTTAATTCTATATCTAAATCTAAGCCAACTAAAATCAGCCAGTGTTCCACTGGGAGTAAATTGTTTGATTTAGAAGGCCTAAATATAGATTCTGAACAAAAGAATATTTTAGTGGAGTTGTTAGATGAATTTTCAGATATTTTCTCCACTGGTCCTGATGATATTGGCAGGACCAATCGTGTTTTATATCAAATTGACACTGGGAATGAGTCCCCTATTCGTGAGCAACCGCGGCGTTTACCCTACCACCGCCGAGAGGAAGTGAAGACCCATTTGGAGAAGATGAGTACCCAGGGGGTTATCCAACGTTCCACAAGTCCATGGGCTGCCCCTATTGTCCTTGTTGGGAAGAAAGACGGCACAACAAGATTTTGCATTGACTATCGAAGACTCAACAAAGTGACCAAGAAGGATGCCTACCCCCTCCCACGAATTGATGACACATTAGACCAGATGTCTGGAGCGACCTTGTTTTCAACTCTCGATCTTGCGAGCGGCTATTGGCAGGTGGAGTTGGACCCCTCTGCTCAGGAGAAGTCAGCATTCGTCACTTGTCATGGTCTTTACGAGTTTAATGTTATGCCTTTCGGGATGTGTAACGCCCCAGCACATTTCAGAGGTTAATGGAGAGTGTCTTATTAGGTCTTAATTACGAATTCTGTCTTGTATATCTTGATGATGTCATTGTTTTTAGTACAAATTTTGATGATCACTTATTTCGACTTAGGGAAGTTTTCCTTAGATTGGGAAATGCAAATTTGAAATTAAAACCTTCAAAGTGTAAACTTCTGCAGAAGCAGGTAGAATATTTAGGTCATGTTATTTCAGATAAAGGAGTTATGCCTGACCCTGCTAAAATTTGTAGCATTAAAAATTGGCCAACTTCCACCAATGTCAAAGAATTAAGAAGTTTTTTTGGTCTAGCAAGTTATTACAGAAGATTTATTAAAGGTTTCTCAGAAATTGCTTCCCCCTTGAACAAATTGTTAAGCAAACAGTCAAAATTTGTTTGGAATGAAATTTGTCAAAATTCCTTTGAGAAATTGAAAGTCTGTCTTTTACAACACCCATCTTGTCATATCCACAATTTGACAAGCCATTTATCCTTGACACTGATGCAAGTGACTTTGGGATTGGTGCTGTTTTATCTCAAAAGGGTGATGATGGCATTGAAAGGGTCATTGCCTTTGGGAGTAGATCAATGACTAAGCCTGAAAGAAAATATAGTGTGACTAGAAAAGAGATGTTGTCATTAGTTTATTTTTGCAAATATTTCCGACATTACTTATTAGGACGTCATTTTACTGTTAGAACAGATCATGGTGCTTTGAAGTGGTTACAAAGTTTTAAAGAACCAGAAGGTCAAGTTGCCAGATGGTTAGAACAATAAGCTGAGTTTGATTTTGTTGTAGAGCATCGTGCTGGTAAACATCATGATAATGCTGCCGCATTGTCGAGGTTACCACCTTCTGGCCAGAACACATTTGTCATTTCAAGAGTGTCAAGCAAAATCAAGTCAAATTGGTCTCCAAATTATTCCAGTGATGATTTGAGGAAGTTACAATTAGCAGACCCTGCATTGGAAGTTATTATTGAGTGGCTTGAAAAGTTCACTGAACAACCTTCAAATTCAGAAGTTCAGGGTGCTTCCAAAGTTGTGAAGAATTTATGGTCCCAGTGGGAAAGACTTGTTTTGAGAGATGGAGTTTTATACAGGAAATGGTTTTCTGACCAGAACAATAGTTTATGGTTTCAACTTGTGGTTCCATCAGCTATGATTAATGAAATTCTTTTAAATTACCATGACACTCAAACTTCAGGTCATTTAGGAGTGACTAAAACAATTGAGAAAATTAGGGAAAGATTTTATTGGTATGATCTCAGGTGTGATGTGGAAGATCACTGTAGGTCATGTGAAGAATGTTCAAAAAGGAAAGGACCACTTAAAAATGCTAAAGCTCCTTTGAAAACAAGTAAAGTTGATTATCCTTTTGATAGAGTGGCTATTGATATAATGGGACCCATTCCCAAAACTGATAATGATAATCATTACATTGTTGTAATTGTTGACTATTTTACGAAATGGGCTGAAGCTTTCCCTATGCCAAATCAAAATGCATCGACTATTGCTCAAATTCTTGTGGATAATTTTATTTGTTGATATGGTGCACCAGATTATATTCATACAGACCAAGGAAGAAATTTTGAGTCCGAGCTTTTTACAGACATTTGTAAACTTTTTGATATTCAAAAGACAAGGACTGCCCCATACCATCCACAGTCAGATGGGTTGGTTGAGAGAGTGAATAGAACAATTAAAGCTATGCTGTCATTGTTTATTTCTGACAATCAAAAAGATTGGGATGTAATTTTGTCTCAAGTAATGTGTGCTTATAGGTCTAGTGTACAAGAAACTACAAATTATACTCCATACTATCTCATGTTTGGAAGAGAAGTTCAATTACCTGCTGACATAATGTTCAATAGATGTAAACAGGATCCTAAAGCTCCTAGTGAATATGTTTCTGAGTTGAAACAGAACTTTGAAAATACTTATGACAAAGTCAGAGAGAATAAGAAATTTAAACAAAAGAGGCAAACAAAATTGTATGATAAGAAACAACATGGTCAACCGTATGTTGTTGGTGATTTCGTGTGGCTTCGTGTGCTTCATGTTCGAAAAAATATTATGGCGAAACTTGCTTCGCCTTGGAAAGGACCATATAGAGTAATAAAGAAATTATCTGACTTGGTTTATAGAATTCAACATGTAAATAACAAAAAGAAACGTCAGGTTGTTCATTTCAAGAGACTTAAAAAGTGTTTTTCAAAACCAGCTGACAAAAGTGTTGGAAATTCTCAGAGATCTCCTGATGAAATTGAATCTAAGTCAGGACCACCTACAAATTCTGAGCAAAGTTCTGATTCAACAGCAATTTATTGGCAAGAAAATTTAGATGATTATCCTTTTGTTAATACTCAGTCTATGCAAAATGAGACAGAGAGTTCTGATTCTTCCTTGAGAAGGTCTTTAAGACAAACAAAAGCTCCAGTATGGATGGAAGATTTTGTGGCTGAGTAAATTATTTGATGATTACTTTGTTTATATCATTATGTTTGTGTGATACGTAGTTTTAGAAAATAACAATCTTACTTATTAGTTGCTACATACAATTTCTTTTGATGTTGATCTAAAAAAGAAATCAACTGACATTTTGGGATAATTCTGTGTAGTGTTTGGAAATTACCACAAGACTTTACTGGGTGTATTATACTTTGTACTCTAATTGTGGCTAACTTTGTCAAGTTTTAACCTCATTAATTGACAACCTGTCATGGTTGACAACAAAAGCAAAGAGACTTGCTTTTCTTGGGGAGGGATGAATGTAATGTGGTTGCATTACTCACATTAGACTCAAATTGGCCCTTATAAATAATTAATGACTTGGAATAACCTTGTCCCCCTGACCCATCCTAATTAAACCATCCAGCCTGGTACTTAACATATTTTTGGTATTGGTATGCAACATGCATGACCACAAAGAGTAATTAGGAATAGACAGTATTCTGCCTGTCTTGGCCTGGTCTGGGTTTGTGGGTTGGACATGATAATAGTACTAATTTGTCCCATTTATCATGTTAATCACTGTATTATTATACTGTGCTTTGATGATAATAAATGTAAACAACTAGCTGTAAATAGAGCAGAATTGGATTGAGATTCAGTGAGAGAGGAAGTCTCAGATCAGTCAATCATGTAGCTCAACATATATTCTACTTAATCCTAATATTGCTGTGTTATAGTATTTTCTTGAATATGTGTTTCGAGACCGCCACAAAGACTCAGCGACACTAGGCAACGCTACAGTAGGTTGTAAATTACCCAGGTTTTTCCTGTAATTGTTTAGCAAATTAAAAAAGTATTCTGAAACTTCTCAGCAAACGCTAAATTGCTTTAACTGTTTAAAATCTTATAAAAACCATCATATATAGCGAAGAAATTGATCAAAATCGGATAGACGTTGACCAGTTTACAGAACTTTCAAATATCAGGCATCAATTTGTGCATATTTAATGCACATTTTGTGATGTATTACATGGCAACCTCGGTATTATCTTTTCTAATTCCTTTGTTTTAAATGTCTATCATAATCTGATAATTCTTAAAAGTGGTGTTGCAAATTTTGACTAAACGTTTGAAAGTGTTTCCAATGCACACCCCCAATAAAATTCTAGCAGAAATAGACTTCATTATTTCAGGAATTAAGATTGGGGGAGGAAATTAAAAAAATTACATAAAAGATTTTGAGCTGTCTGCCACATATTACACATTTTGCATGAATCATGTGAATAGAAAACATTTTTTCAAAATTCAGAAACTGATCTGCTGCAGAGTTTATACTTTATCAACCAAAATACAAATTGGTGCATATATATAGACCTTCAAAATAATCCAGATATTTTCCTTCTGCAGTCGTAGTGGACTTGCATATGCAATTCACCAATTGTATATCAATAAATTTAAACGCTTTTTGTGAAAGTTTGACTTGTGACTTGACTCGACTCGACTTGCAAAAATATGACTTGGTTAAAACTCTGCTGGCTTGGGATACCTTTACTATGGTTTTATGCTTATGGCACCTGTTGCCTCCCCCCCCCTCCCCCCCTCTTTCCCTCCTCTTCCCTTCATGGATCCGCCCTTGTTCGTGACCGGACTGAACCCAATGATTTTATTGATATATACGTATACATCACCCAATCCGAAAGATCGTTAAGCTTTTAAAACCTTAACAATCACAAATTTTGTAGGCTATTAAAGCCTAACATAATACCCGTAATAACCATATCTTATGACTGTTAGGCTTTTAAAGCTTAACAATATTTCCTGGGAAAGTTTACGTGGTAAAAGCTATAGCCTTTGAGGGTGACTGATAATAGCCTATCATCTATCAAAAGCCTGTACACCATTAAAAGAATAAAAACGGAAGGTTATAACGGTTATCTGGTTATGTTGATAAATTGATAAATAAGATATTACGGCTGGTCGCATGTAATTTCTTTTCCTTATTTTCTTCATCATTAATGAAATTTAATACGATTATTTTTGCAATCATGAATATAAAAAATAGATTCATGAATAATGATATTAGATAAATGAGGAAAATTGAGCAGTATTGGCATTGTTGCACCTCTGCAAATGTCATCCTAGTAACGGGCAGAGGCATAGAAAATGGGGGCAGGAGGCTAACTGCCGCCGCCCCGAGATGCTTCCACCTTCCCAGTTGCATACTTTCTTCCCGGTTGAGCGGTGAATTGGGAAATTATTAACATAAAATGTGATAAAATTATTGCATATTTTGGTACAATTTCCCGATAATTGTCCAAACTTTCTTGAAATTGACAAAATGATGGAAAATGATGGAAATTTTCCGAAAATAAAGGAAATTTTCCGAAAATGAAGGAAACTTCGAAAATGAAAGAAATTTCCCAGAAATTGAAGACAATTTCCAGAATATTGAATAGGATTTCCCGATTAGCAGCAACTTTTGATGGAAACTTAATTCATCAGTGCAATTGTTCCATTTGCCACCAAAATCCTTTTTTTGAATTTTTGCCTCCCTGAGAGGTGATCGTTCCTACGCCCCTGGTTACGGGCCTGCATAGTTAAATCCTAACAGTCCTTACACCTTTTGGATTTGATTTTCTATTTCAATTATCCTTTGTGATTGTGTGTTAACTTCAGTGGTTATCTATAGTAGGAGGGGCTATGGGAGTTAGCCCCCTCGACAGCTCGAGTTCATGCTGAAGTTGTCCCCCGAAAATTCAAATGCATTCACTGTCTTGCACAGACTGACCAAGATGACCGTACCTAAAAGAGAGGGTCATAGGGCCCCAGTACACTGTTTTATAAGTGACTCAGCCCTCCCCCTCTAAAAATTGTTGCAATTTTTTTAGTTTAATATGTTGACCAGCTGGTGCATGCAGGATTAAAATATTTTGGAACACTGAGACCCCCCACCCACCCACTCCACCTCCACCCCTCCATTTGTTTTACTCCAGTTACTTTTACACTTCTGCTGTCAAGATATAGTTGCATTCATAGCTTTTGATTTTCCGAGTCGCTAAGTGACGAACCATTGAGCTCGGGGCCGCCAAGCAGGGTCCAAGGGTGAAACCCCAGTTGTTTTTGGAAATTTACTTTCATTATTGGGTAACTTGGCCAACTTGTGGGATTTTTTTTGTCAATTTTCGGAAAATTTTATCAATTCCGGACAATTTGTTTCCTTTTTGAGCATTTTTTTCTTCTTCAATTTTCGGGAACTTTTTAATAAAGACCATCTATTGTGATTAAACTGTGGCTGCGTACAATTTATTCAAAAACGATACTGATTTGCCTATTAATGTAAGTGCATATTGTACCATTGTGTTTCAACCAATCAAAACACAGGATTTGAATTTCATTTACTTTGCACGTTAGAGACGACAACTGGCCTTTAACTTTTCGGCCTTCAATCGAATCGGCGAAATAAGGTTTTTCGTCAGACGACCTCAAGTGCGTCAAATGGCAGGGGGTCCATGCCTGTCCGTCGGGAGCAATTCCCCATGCAATGGTGCCAACACTGACTCAGATTGACATTTAAGTCATCACAACAGGTCACTAAATAACATTGTTTTAATAATTGACAAGAGGTTATGACTTTTAAGTGAACTTGTCATCAAAGTTAGATAAAAGTAATTTTAAATGGTCAATGTACAGCAGAAGACAAAATTTACCTTAATTGAACTTGTTTTAGGGACTAAGTATATAACTAGCTGAATTTGAGGGGGTGGGGCAGGAATACACGGTTTAAGGATAATTCTGTTGCTTCAAACTTATTTTTTTCAATTAGAAGGCAAAAAGACTCTTTTCAATCAGCCAATGGGAAACTGCATCTTCCGCTGCTATTAATGGATCAAACTCATATCTTCATGCAAAGATATATATTTTGGTGGCGTTGAGTTAGCTGTTTTCATGGGTCACGGAGCGGGGGAGGAAGGGGGGAGGGGGGGAGTGCGGCATGTGACCATACTTTTTCGCAAATCATAAGAAGGATGAACTGCAATTTGGTAACAATTACTATTGCAAAATGTATCAACAACAGATCATGTCCACTAAAACTGATAATTTAAACAAAAATCAAATAAAAAGTGTGACGCTGAGGTATATGCCATGTATATGATTAATGTTGCCTGTACCACCCCACTCCCATCCCCGCCACACCCCCTCACAAACGATGATATTTGTATTGTAAAATTGTATGTCTAGGTCTTAATTATATCATTTTTGCTAACAACAGGAGATTAAGAAACAAAAGGAAAATCTATGTCTCATCTTGATTAGAACGTGATTATTTCTAAAAGAAGCGAAGGCCACGAGAACTGAAAACCTCATAAGGTGATGACATGTATTTGTTTTTCCATGTCTGCATGTTTCATAACAAAATAAACATTTGTTGCAATATCATATTCAAGCTATCCACGTCTTCTTTTTATTTTGATGGGAGAAGGGGGAGGGGTGAAGTCAGGGACGCCGCCAGAAATTTGAATGGGGAGGGGGAGTGCACTGCCTCTGTGAACAAATAGTTTGCACCGGACCCAGTGAGATTATATAATCTTTCGCTCACGCGTGACTGGGTGAGGGGGAAGGTCTGAACTCCCTTTACCAAAAGGAAAAAAACAACAAATTGTTGGTTCTGGCTTTCTTAAGGGTTTTAAATTAGAGCATTTTTCCTCGAAAATGTTAACACTTTTATGAAAAATTGACTGATTATTTTGGTAAATTGACTGAATGTTTCGGAAAATTAACAAAATTAATTGACAATGAAATTAGCTCAGAAGCCCACAAATCAGTACATGCCATAATTAAAATGTTACAATTATTCAAAGTCGCCTGACGGGGGAGGGGGAGGACTAAAAGAGGAAGCGACCTCTCCAACTGCTCCCCTGGCTACGTCCCTGTCGTTTATAGATAAATGCAAATTTTCGTCGAGCAAATTTGTGTTACACCCCCAAAATTTGCACTGATGAAGTAAGTTGCTGCTAAGCTGGAAATTCCTTGCATTTTCGGGAAATTTCCTTCATTTTTGGGAAATGTTTTTCAATTTTTACCTTCCAACCATGCAGGAACGTGAAATCCTCTCTAGCAGTATCCCCCTGTCACCACCTCCTATGTCTCTGGAATGCAATTTTCGGGAAATTCCCTTCAATTTCAAACAATTTTCGAGAAATTCTCTATCTCTTTAGATAATTTTCGGGAAATGTTGCCAAAAATACGACAATTTTCTTTGCTGCAGTAGCATGACCATACATGACTGTTCAAATGATTCAATACCAACTACGCCTACATGATTTAATTATGATATCTAGTTTTTAACTCACATTAGGTCGGTGATTGAATGTCTCTGCAGACACCACTCAAGTATAGCATCAATATCTTCTCTATGTAAATTGTAGCTACTGATGACCAGATGGTTAAGATTAGATGCAGGTACATCATCCATCCATTGATTCCTGAATGCGTCATATCCAGTGCTATAAACACACAACCCAGCAAGGCAATGATCACCACCATCAAGCAGCAACTCCCGCACACAATCAGGTCCTCGATCGACACATCTCAAATGTAATCTCATAGATGACTGAAATGAAAAATAAGGTACATTAATATCGTAATTCGACCACTTCGAAGAATATTAGACGGACAATGTACCGAGTCCAACATCAAGAGCGCTCTTTACATTGATAACCTCACTATCTACTACTCCATCCCAGCTTAACTCTCTTTAAAAAAACAGCCTCCAACTTATTCAAACACCTCCAGCTTGGTGCAACGAGCCAATACGGGTTTTGTCTGGTGGGTTGGTTGGTGTGGTAAGTACTAATGGCACCCACAAAATAGGTAAAAAATTACAAATATAACCAGTTGAAATCACCGTCCATACCCAGTACCCTCAATATCCTTGGGGTATCAGTCCCTTAAATTGTATATGGCGGGATTTAACTGCCGGACATACATAAGACATACATACTGTACACTAGTGGTATTATGAGATACCCAATCCGAAAATAGTTTAGCTTTCAAAAGGCTAATGTTGTTTTTTAAAGTTATGCATTCAAAAGCTGCTGTTCTATAATTTCGTAACACATAATACCAACGTTAGTGCTTTGAATGCTTAACTACTCAGAAGCAGTACCACAGTATTATAATTTTGGTGAAGATTGTGGACACTTGTAGGCCAATTCCATGGCTAAAATGCAGTAATCATATGTATTTTGGAAAGGAAAGTAGTTGGAAATGGCCTACAATAAAGAGCAAACCTGCAGCACCCTCAAATTTGTAACTAAGATGTCGGCTCTATTCAAAGAATTTTGTGAAGGACGCTGTTTAACTGTTTATACAGTTCACAGTACAACTAAATCATTGCTGTATTCATACCGGCAATTGTTATGAGGAAATCGCTCAGGGTTAGGTGAGAGGGATCAGTAGCTTATCCAGCTTGAGCAGCCAGAGGGGTAAACATTACCTAAAAAACAGGTGCAATTATTGCCGGAAATTTGCCACAAATGTGTGTGTGCGTGCGTGTGTGAAACGTAAGGTGGGAAGGGGAGGGGCATCACATAGAGACATCCCATGAAATTCTTTCGTTTTTTGTTTTTTTTCAATACCAACATCTTTCTAAAGTTTTGTCTTAACTTCAGGTTTAGTTTATTCATGTTATTTGCTTTTCGAATTAGATTTGTTTGGCTGCTAAAAATGTTGTTTGGCTTGAACTGATAATTGACCTTTTGGGCAGTTGGGGGTTTTAATGTGATTTTTGGTCGCAAGAAACTTATTTGGTCGCAAAAAAATATTTTATGTCTTAAATTAATTTCAGACTTTTCTCTAGTGTTGATGGGGAATCAAAGAAATTCATACGATAATTTTCTGATGACGGTCGGACCACGGGATATTGTACATACGCATGAGTTACGTGAAACTGACAGGAAGGATGTGATATTGTGCAAGTCAGGACACTTGACGCCGTCGACAGCCCAAGAGCTTCTGCCGGTAGTGGCCGATCCCTTTAATTTTTTGGTTTAAAGGCCGTAACATACCAAGCGCAATGCAAGGCAATTTTGACAGAACAATGCGATGCCAAAGATGCATACATACATTTGCATAGGCCGTAATACACCGAACGCAACGCGGCGAGCAATTTTTTTGATAATCATACAGGAAACAAATATTATAAGATGCTTTAACCAGGGAAGTGCCATTTAGAAGGAAAAGTAACTTCCAAAATGTAATCAACTTCCCCAATTTTCCCCCCACTAATCGTCCACGCCTTGCCTTTTTATAACTCTCACCATTTAACCAGGGATAACCGCCCCAGGAGGGCAATAAAAGTGCTTTTGAATTTTCAACATCATACCGCGTTCTCGTGCTGCCCTCACCACGACCAGCGTGTACTGTACTTCCAGGTTCGTGGATCACTGCATTGTGAGGGGATTACCCACTTACTACGGCTGCGCAGTACTTTATTTCTTGTGGTATTTCTGGAAAATTAATGTGCAGAACAAGAGGAAATGTTTAATTTTTTGTTGCAAAAAAACGCATTTTAATCGGATATAATTTCGGTAAGCTACGCAAATCCTTTTCTACATAATTTTGACTTCATAATGATGTATGTTTACAATGTTTTGGTGCTCCCAAATTATGATTTTTCCTAACTTTCTCGATACCTCTTGATCATAATTCCGTGCCATTGTGTTTCTGTGGACTCTATTGTGTACAGTTGTGTATGCCGGTTTAATGAATAATACAGAATAAAAACAAAATACGGCATTTCTTTTTGCACATTTTGCCGCTTTTTATGAGATTTTCACTGTGTAGTCATAGCAACAATGCATGCTAAGATTTTTGCTTCGTTTGGGGTTTTGGCCTATGACGATATTGTTATGTTATGAAGCCATAAACCTACCTAATGTAGCCATCAGCAGTACTAGGGCCCAGACTAAGTTAGGACTTTGTTCCTAATTAGATAATCAATTAAAATTGTTGCATTTTTAAAATTTTATTGTATGATCTTGATTATTTTCAGAACAAGTAGTTTTTAAAAAATCCACACGTAAATTCTTATGAAGGTGTGTCATGTTTCATCATGGTCCAAGTTGACTTTAGGCCTGACATAGTTCCTGGTCATATTCATACTTAACATTTTTTAGGCCTAGGTCTGGGCAATAGATGGGACCCAGCAAGCTTTCTGCAGTACGAGGAGAGGTCACCAATCATTACCGCCAATAAGATTTGCTTGTGACATAGCCTATGGCCTATTTATGGAAAAATGATTGCACGTTTTTTCATTGGAATCAATGAGAAAATCCAACACATTTACAATATTTTGCCTCTAATTAATTGCCGCAAAAAATGACATTATCCTACTTCAGCTTCTTCATTTGTTGGTTAAAATTGTCTTAGCTCTGCTTTGAGTACAAAGTAATTTAGAGAGATAATACATGTATATTTGCTGTTTTAAAAATAGTACATTTTAATTTATCAAAAGAATTGTTCAATTCTATGTAACATGGTGAACCCACAGTTTGTGCGCCTAAGGAATTATTAAAATTATATTTCTATTTCTTAAAAAATCAATTGTTTATTTGTCAAAAATATTATAATTTCTTTGATTTGTCCTCATTATATCTGATAAATTCACAATGTTGTCCAGACATTCATAAAAGAAAGAAAAAAAAACATGAATTAGGAAGTGCACTTCCCTGCATGAATACCCAAATTTGTGCACCAATGATGAACATATTCAACTTTCAGCAGCTGTACCACTTAATTATAAAAAGGATTGAACACAGAAACTAAAAGGAAACAATTTGAAAATATTAGTTTCCAAAATGCTAATTGATTGAAAATTTAGTCAGTTTTATTGAGAATTTCTCAAATCAACTGATAAATTAAGTTTGATCTTTTGTAGAAGTAGGAGAAATATTGGATTGTACTAACTTTGGGCCCACACGAACTTCATTACCATATTGCTTGTGCATTTAAAGTTTAGAAATGATACTCACATATTTAAATATATTGTTCTTTCTCTGTTTATTTTATTACAGATATACAGTAGCTACAAATATAGATTTTCACAAGCAAACCAACAATTTTTCAGGACTGCCTGTTTTGGTATAAGCAGGGCAACTGTTAACTATTTAATACTTTTTCTATAAAACATGCTATGGCAATCTCTGTTTTCTATGAAATGTAGGAATAGTACTTCTGAGTTGCTGTTGTATACACAAATGGAGTGTTCATTTTTATTTTTTTCAGGATTGGGCTTGTTATCTGCAAAAATTATTGCATTCACATTGGAGATATTGATATTAGACTCTTTTTCAATTTGCATTTTACTGTCTTAATTTCTTGACAGGTTTTGTCTAACACAGTTGTTAATGCTTTGAAGATGATGAAGAAGCCAGAGTTTCAATCTACCATTCACTTCATTACCATGGCCAACAAGTTTTTCGACTGCTTGAACGTCTGAACAAAATTTCAGGGGCAGAGATCTAGGAACAACAACCTCAAACCCTACACAAGTGTGGATGACATTCGTATAAAGACGGGCACCTGAAAGCTTGATTAGAGTCGTCTGTTTCATTTTCTGCCAAGTTAGGAAACGTGAGTTTTTAAAGTGAGCAAGCAAAAGATAAAAAGGATGGAAAGCTGAATTAATATTATAACAAAATCTTTCTGAAATATTGAACTTTGGAAAAAAGTCTGTCTCATAAAATATGACATGATTTCCAACTCTAGTATATTACAACTTTTGTCAAAAAATTTGTGTACTTAAATGTTAATGTGCACCTCTCTTCTTCAAATAGTAATGCAAATATTAAGAACTGTTATTGAGTTAGATGTCATTTATTTGAAATATAGTATAATTTATAATATTCTTGCTTCTACAGACCTGCCGACCTTTAAGATCACCAAACTGTATTCTGGAACTACAAAAGTTGTATTTTTGATAAAAAAAACTGTACTCTTCAAACAAAATGCACAAAACAAAGGTTTACTGATAGAAGTGGAGTTCTTAAACGTGATCGGAACTCTGTTGCAGGTAGGTTGCCTTATGCATAATTAACTTGTAGTCTACACTTTTTGGCGGCAGCTGCAAATGGTTATAAATCGTATTCTGAATCTGAATCCGAGTCGGTTAAATCGGCAAAAATCCTTCAAGAGGATATGAACGCCAACCGAGCGTAAAAAGTATGAGTAAAAAAATGAAAAAATATATAAAAAATTAAAAAAACGTATTCTGGTGTCAAAAAACGTACAATCGTATTCTCAACATTTTTCTGTATTAAATACGGCAAAATCGTACTAGTTGGCAGGTCTGTTTCTATGATTTTGATAGATATACAGTTCTGGTTATTATTTGGTGTATTTTTAATGTTGATTTCTTTTTAGTGGTTGAAAGATGAATTTTTGAAGTTCCTGGATGAGTGGAGACAGGAAGGAGCACAGTATCAACTTAGTGCAAAAGAAAAGAAGAAATTATGCATTAGCAAAGTTACTCTTGTGGGATGCAACATAACAGGTAAGGTTATTCATAGTGCTTAATTCTGAAAAGAGAAACATGTGGGCCATTCTTGTTTGTTATGGCACATTTGACTCTTGACTGTCGCGGTGCAGTTAAAACATCAACAAACATTGTTCGTTTCGTCCATGACCAGCCAAAGAATGACCCATATGACTGAAGGATGTGAGTGAAATTTCTATGATTTCAAACCAATGTACATCTCAAAATGTGAATAAGAAATGACAACCTTAGATTCCTGTCTTCAATGTATCCAATAATCACTTCTTATTGAAGGAGTGGTTTCCAGTCCCCCGGGGGCCTTGTAGTGTAATTAATGCCATTTTAGGCAAACATTACAAGTTGTCATAAAAAAATTAATTGATGTTCCCCTTTTTTGGAAATGCCAATTTCTCTAAATGGATGGTCACAATGTATAACTAGATCGGTAAATACCATCATGGTTCGCATGCCCATGCAAATTGACACCCATATCATATGACCCAACCAATTATAAAAATGGCATCTCACACTAAGTCCCACATGGCATCCCATGCCCCACATGGCATCCCATGCCCCACATGGCATCCCATGCCCCACATGGCATCCCATGCCCCACATGGCATCCCATGCCCCACATGGCATCCCATGCCCCACATGGCATCCCATGCCCCACATGGCATCCCATGCCCCACATGGCATCCCATGCCCCACATGGCATCCCATGCCCCACATGGCATCCCATGCCCCACATGGCATCCCATGCCCCATGGCATCCCATGCCCCACATGGCATCCCATGCCCCACATGGCATCCCATGCCCCACATGGCATCCCATGCCCCACATGGCATCCCATGCCCCACATGGCATCCCATGCCCCACCCCACATGGCATCCCATGCCCCACATGGCATCCCATGCCCCACATGGCATCCCATGCCCCACATGGCATCCCATGCCCCACATGGCATCCCATGCCCCACATGGCATCCCATGGCATCCCATGCCCCACATGGCATCCCATGCCCACGCCCCATCCCATGTCCCACATGGCATCCCACCCCATGTCCCCACCCCCATGCATCCCATCCCCACCATCCCATGCCCCACGTGGCCCCATGTCCCCACATGGCATCCCACCCCATGTCCCACATGGCATCCCACCCCATGTCCCACATGGCATCCCCCCATGTCCCACATGGCATCCCATGGCCCACATGGCATCCCATGGCCCACATGGCATCCCATGGCCCACATGGCATCCCATGGCCCACATGGCATCCCATGGCCCACATGGCATCCCATGGCCCACATGGCATCCCATGGCCCACATGGCATCCCATGGCATCCCATGGCCCACATGGCATCCCATGCCCCACATGGCATCCCATGCCCCACATGGCATCCCATGCCCCACATGGCATCCCATGCCCCACATGGCATCCCATGCCCCACATGGCATCCCATGCCCCACATGGCATCCCATGCCCCACATGGCATCCATGCCCCACATGGCATCCCATGCCCCACATGGCATCCCATGCCCCACATGGCATCCCATGCCCCACATGGCATCCCATGCCCCACATGGCATCCCATGCCCCACATGGCATCCCATGCCCCACATGGCATCCCATGCCCCACATGGCATCCCATGCCCCACATGGCATCCCATGCCCCACATGGCATGCCCCACATGGCATGCCCCACATGGCATGCCCCACGTGGCATCCCATGCCCCACGTGGCATCCCATGCCCCACGTGGCATCCCATGCCCCACGTGGCATCCCATGCCCCACGTGGCATCCCATGCCCCACGTGGCATCCCATGCCCCACGTGGCATCCCATGGCCCACATGGCATCCCATGGCCCACATGGCATCCCATGGCCCACATGGCATCCCATGGCCCACATGGCATCCCATGCCCCACATGGCATCCCATGCCCCACATGGCATCCCATGCCCCACATGGCATCCCATGCCCCACATGGCATCCCATGCCCCACATGGCATCCCATGCCCCACATGGCATCCCATGCCCCATCATGGCATCCCATGCCCCACATGGCATCCCATGCCCCACATGGCATCCCATGCCCCACATGGCATCCCATGCCCCACATGGCATCCCATGCCCCGCATGGCATCCCATGCCCCACATGGCATCCCATGCCCCACATGGCATCCCATGCCCCACATGGCATCCCATGCCCCACATGGCATCCATGCCCCACATGGCATGCCCCACATGGCATGCCCCACGTGGCATCCCATGCCCCGTGGCATCCCATGCCCCACGTGGCATCCCATGCCCCACGTGGCATCCCATGCCCCACGTGGCATCCCATGCCCCACGTGGCATCCCATGCCCCACGTGGCATCCCATGCCCCACGTGGCATCCCATGGCCCACATGGCATCCCATGGCCCACATGGCATCCCATGGCCCACATGGCATCCCATGGCCCACATGGCATCCCATGGCCCACATGGCATCCCATGGCCCACATGGCATCCCATGGCCCACATGGCATCCCATGGCCCACATGGCATCCCATGGCCCACATGGCATCCCATGCCCCACATGGCATCCCATGCCCCACATGGCATCCCATGCCCCACATGGCATCCCATGCCCCATGGCATCCCATGCCCCACATGGCATCCCATGCCCCACATGGCATCCCATGCCATGCCCTACATGGCATCCCATCCCATGCCCCACATGGCATCCAATCCCATGCCCCACATGGCATCCCATGCCCCACATGGCATCCCATGCCCCACATGGCATCCCATGCCCCACATGGCATCCCATGCCCCGTATGGTATCCCATGCCCCACATGGCATCCCATGCCCCACATGGCATCCCATGCCCCACATGGCATCCCATGCCCCACATGGCATCCCATGCCCCTCATGGTATCCCATGCCCCGTATGGCATCCCATGCCCCACATGGCATCCCATGCCCCACATGGCATCCCATAAAATAACATGGTATATTCAAATTGTCTTTTTCCTAGTTAACTCTTTTGTGGAAATTCTGAAGTACATTCTGCCAATGGATGGGGTTGAGTATTTTCTTTCCGACAAACTGAATCAAGATCCTGTAGAGGAATTTTTCTCGAAACAACGCGGTGCTGGTGGCCATCATGAAAACCCATCAGCTGACCAATTTGGCTATCATCTTCTGAAAAATGTGGTTGCTGGTAGCAGTTCTTTGGCATCAAGGAAAGGCAATGTTTGTCCAGACCAGTCACGGATGAAATATTCTGATGAGCCCCTTCCGAAGCGAAAAAGATCAAGTAATCCATGAAGGGTTCAACTGTACTTGTCCTTTTAATTATTTGTATTAGAGTTTTTATTTAAGAACAGTTCAAATGCAACATCGACTTAGCTTCTTTAAGAGCCATTAAAAATGTACCATTTAATGTTTGCATCACTATTTGCAAACGTTTATGCTAGTTTATGATGTATGAGTTGGCGACCTTGATATTTTCTTATGTAAATCTCTTTTTTTTTTAATTGCTTCTCATTATTCATTGAAGTGGTTCATCAAATTTGAATCAATTTTTTTTTAGCTTTACCATGCTTAAGTTTTTATAGTAGGACTTGGCATTCTAAAGATTTTGAGGTCCAACAAGACAAACATAACAAATTTTCTGAGATCTATAGACCGTTAAATTTTCAGTGATTCAATAAAGTGATTCAATTTGAAGAAATATATTCAAATTAATCTATTTTTTATTGTAGTTTCAATACAAAGTTTTCTTTGGTATCGTATTATATGGTAAAAAAACTCTCTATCATTTATTATGTTTTAAGATTACTCAAAGGTTTCAATCTTTCTGTTTAAACCAGGGGAAAAAATTGATCTGAAATCTAAGATGCTTTTTTTTTTGAAGGATTAGAATTTTATTCAAATTATTTTTAACTGTCTTAATCGAGAACAGAATTATATCCGAATATAATTCTTAAAAGCATGTTTTTGTGAACAAAATTTAGTCTTTAGGTAGAAAGGTGGAGGTAATGGGGTGCAGGCAGGAGGCAATGAGGGTCAGAGTGGAATATCATATTTTGAATTTCGTTACAGTTTGTGGTATTGATGGAAAACTACAGTATGTACACACTCAGAATTCAATTTGTACATTTTGTCAAGTCTTTGTTTTTAAGCACTGGTAGTTTCAAACAGTTGTTGCACTTCAAGTAATATACTGTGTGGTTTAGTTGACATTAGTCAAGTTGCTCGTGAACCTACTAAAGGTGGTCTTAATTTTTGTGCTTTTTTTGGTGAGATAAAGTGTGAACAAATTATTATTTTGTTTATTGGTAAAAATTATCCAAACATTTCTGAATCCCGATGTAATATTATCAAAATCATGATCAAAATCATATACTCAGCTGCACTACTGCCAGCATAGGGCTTCTATTGTATTTTCAACCAAATGTAATATCGTGTAGAGCACGGCTTCTTAATTAATTTTTTGCAAAGGCCATCATTCCACAACAGCCTCAGGCTGCAGGCCAATCGCATGGCAAAACCAGCGTCACATGACAAACAAAACCCCTCAAAACAATCCCCAAATACAAGCAGGCTGAGAGCGCACGCGTGATAAGAAGGATGTACGCCAGATGTCGGCGGTTCTATCTGCCTTTGACAAGTCCAATGGTGTCACGAGAGATTTTCATTTAGGGGCACAGCAGTTCAGGAGGAAAATGGGGGGCACTTTAAAAGTGGTGCCTGTTGGTGGCACACGAAGCATGTGCATACCAGCATGGGGTCCAGGGGCCCCCCTGGTGGGGTCCAGTGACAAGGGTCCAGAGGGAAGCCCTTGGAAGCTCTGCAGATTTCTCGTTTTGATGCCCCAAAATGGCTTAAAATCAAACACAGAAATTCCCAAATTAAATTGAAGACAGGAAGAAAATTTTGTGCCTCCCCTTAGCGACGCCACTGAACAAGCTAAGCTGCGAGTCTGCCCAATTTATATCGACACTCAAGATAACATTTTATTTTATTTGCTGCAATGTTTTAGTGTGCTGATCTGCCTAAGAAAAACACAAAAGTACAAGTTTTTTGCGATTTTTACCAATCTCTTCGCGGGCCAGATTGGATTGTCTGGCGGGCCAGATTTGGCCAATGAGCTGCCTATTATGAATCGCCGGTGTAGAGGACAATATGGGATAACACTATATGAGAGAAAGCATTACGCTTAATGATAACTTTCTAAATGACCGAGGTCAAGGTCATTAGAAAATTGACAATTTTTAAGGAGTCTTGGTGAAAGATCCTTAACTTCTCCTGACCATCAAAAGTCCAAATCACACTACAAATCAACTAAAAGTTGGAACAATCAGTGCCGATATGTATTTCAATATTTATATAACCATGGCATTTATATGAAATTAAACCCAAAATAAAACTAAAACCCAAACTGTATAAACAGTTAATGACCCCAGTGCAAGGGGACAAGTCACAACCCACAGGTAGAAAAACCTTATAGGGTCATGATTTTCCCTAAATGTTCTGCAAATACAATTTAAACAAGATACTGACCAAATGTAAAGCAGTTGCACCAGTTCCACTACCAAAAATAATGGAATTTGTAAAACTCCTGGGAGATGAGAATGGCCAATGGTATGCAATTCTAAATGACACTTCCCTGAAATACTTTGCAACTAAAAGTTATTGATCACATTTAAAGCAATTATCCCAATTCCACTACAAAAAAACATTGACAAATTTGTAATACTCCTGGAAGATGGAAAAGGTCATTGCTGTATTAAGTGTTCTTAGACTTGAGTCCAAAATGACACTTCCATGAAAACTTGCAAAATACAAGTAAAGCAAGCTATTTGCCAAATTTATAGCAATTGTACCTGTTCGATTCCACTACAAAAAAATCATTGTGGGACAATCTGTAACACATTGTAAGATGGGAATGGCCATTTTGGGAGTCCAAAATTTGCACTCCCTGTGAGAAGAGTCATCTTTGAGTAAACAAATTTGTAAAAGAAAAGCACTTGTCAATTCTCACATTACTTCTAATTCATTTGAGCAAAGAAAGCAAAATAATTCTTGCATCTAAGATGAATAAGTTCTAATGAATATATCTCAGAAGCAAATGAGAACTGATGAGAAAAATACTTAAGGTAAACAGGAATGACAAATCTTTGACGAGAAAATAACACTTCAAAAATAACATATACAGTAAATTGAGTTTTGAAATATCCATTCTAAAAGCGGCAAACGAGCTTATTTCTCTTGCAAGTTTTTACGGAGTCCTTTCTCCTTTGTTTTGGTAACAGATGCATCAGCACTTTTCCTTATGTTCAAATATGCTTTAATGAAAGAGTTGCACCGCATTTTGATGAAGGCTTTAAACACCTCATGGCGTAACTTGGAGCTGCACACTTTAGGTAATAAAGAGACAATCTCCAACCACTTTGCAAGAATAGCTTGATTTCCATCCATTTTGCATAACCTGTAGGTTGATGTCCTGTAATTGTTCAATGTTTCTGGTGCTAACTGTGGACCTCACAACATTTTCCACCATAGAGAAAAAACGAAAAACTTTGTCATTGATTTTAAACAACCCGCCTCTGTTTTGAATGTGAAGCCATTCTTCTGTGTATTTAGGGAAGTTACTACACTGTTCTGAATCCAGAGTTACTGCCCATGAAGAGAGAACTTCCGCATACTCTTTGGCGATTTTGTTTTCTTTCCTCCTCTTGAAACGCTTAATCAATTTGAAAGGAACATATCCACAAGCATACCGAAGTGCTTGCTCCTCACTTTCATCCATTTGTGTAGATACCGACTCACTTTCAGTCATTGTTGGCAGGTCCGTTTCCACAAGGGTAGCCAATAGAGAGTCGAACACATCCTCAAATACATGCTGAAGTAAGAAGACCTCTTCCTCGGTACCTCTAACTATTGTCTTTAAATCAAGCAGGTTTTTCCATTTCTTTAATGTTTTTTCATTTTTTCGACATTCATGGAATCGTTGCCACATTCTGAATTTCTTATTTTCAATCCATGATGTAACATGAAGTACTTTGATCACTTTCCAAAGCTCATTAGTAAGTCCCTGAGCAAACTTAACAGCAACTGGTGAAATTTAATCCAGCTATTTACATTTTATCTTCAGAAATTTTAAATTTGGTGTGAAAAAACATATCACATAAATATAGTGATTCTTATTTATTCATGTTTCAAATTTCCTTTTTTAGAATTTAAGTTTCATGGGAGTTTTCAAGAAAGCAAAAATCTTTAAACTTTAATTGTTTCAAAAGAACAAAATTTGTTCAATCAAGAAAGCACTGTTCCTATGATTGTAATTTTGATTGTGACCTATAACATTTGATTTTCTTTTTTAAATAGCGCTGTATCCAAATGCCAGGGTAAAGTTCAGAGGGCTTAACAGTAAAATTAGTTCTTTAAAAAAAATGAGTTTAAAGTCTTTACCCAAAGGTTTGTCACTCTTCTTAATTTGTAAAGGTAGATTATGTTGCAGAGAAGTGCCAAAATGGCACTTCCCTGGTTATTGTGGCAGGAAGCATCAGTATACATGTGGATTGAATGATTTTTAGACAAAATTATCAAACCAATAAGTGCCATAAAATAACAAAAATTTAAATTATTGACTTAAGAAAAAAACTTTAATTGCCTTGTTTGTGACATTGATCATTCAGCAAATATGTTTTTGTACCTTTTTCCTCTAGCTGATCCGTTTCCAGTGCTGCGGCTGTACCCTCTTCAAACACAACAGAAGGTTGTTCAGAAGTAGCTTCATCTGCAAAATATGAAAGAAAATAATTCAATTTAAAGAACAGAATTCAAATGTATGCGCAAATTAAATCGTTTGGTGTTGATATTACCTTATCAAATATATATGACATATGTTATACTTGGTATATCCACCTGTTTCCACCCATTATAATTCACCAACTGCCAAAAAAAATACATGCAAAAGAAAAGAAAGCACACATATCACTCTTTCCACAATCCTGTTTATTACAAGTCCATATATCGATCATTACAAAATATAACTGGTCAATCACAAATGTCACTGCAGGTTTTCAAAATCTAGGACTTGGCTGTCACTGAATGATTGTAATTTCTGGGGACAGGGGGGACTTCAACCCACAGGTGTTCCTAGCGTTATGGGAACCTACAGTGTATGCTTACTAGTATATATATAAAGAAGGGTAGGACTCTTTCTAACGCGACTTTCGAACCGTATATGAAAATTCCTTTTTTTGATCACCCGCGTATCTTTATTACACTTTTTTACTCTACTCACATTTGCTGGAGAATCCCTTCTTCGTGTATAAGCCACGGGTATTTGTTAGGTTTTTTTTTTCGATTAGATGTACAAACAATAAATTTTCTACCAAATTACCGTCAAGACAGTCTATCCGCCCAACAATTTGCTGCAAAGTAAGGAAACGTTGCGATGACGTCATGAAGAAGCAGCACTTCAATGACGTCATCGCAGATAGACTGTCTTGACGGTAATTTGGTAGAAAATTCATCGTTTGTACATCTAATCAGAAAAAATTACAAATACCGTGGCTTATACACGAAGAAGGGAGTCAGTCTCCAGCAAATGTGAGTAGAGTAAAAAGTGTAATTAAGATTCAGAGTGGTCAAAAAGGGAATTTTCATATACGGTTCAAAAACGTTAGAAAGAGTCCTACCTTTCTTTATATATATACTAGTAAGCATATAGGTTGCCATAATGCTAGGAACACCTGTGCTTCAACCCCACTACTTTCAGGCAGAAAAAAAATGAATAGGCCTAAATTCATTTGACATTATCCCTCACTAAAATTTTGGCCCCAAGCCATCCCCACCTTGTGAAAGGAAATACACAGCCCTGGCAGTTTTAAATGTCTTACTTTCCTGGTCTAACACTTCTATGTTCTAATTAGGCCTAGTTCATACAGCCTCAGGTGAAAAATGTTATATCCATGGTGCTATCACAGTTGGCAAGTACTAGCCTAGGCCTAGTACTAGTAGATTTGGCAAGATAATGCTTAAATCAGGGAATGGCACTTTCCCTGTTTGAATATTGATTTAGAAATAACAAGTATCATGACATGAAAAACAATTTTCTAAAAAATGCAAACAGTGAACACGCTTACCTTCTGGAATCGAACATTCTGTACATAGGCTAGGCCTATCCAATTTTCAGTCCACCAGGAAGATATGTCTTCATGTTCTGGCGTAACACGCTCGTTACTAGCGCTACTAGGCCCTAGGCCTAGGCCTAGTTTGCACAGCACAATTTGCATGAAACCACTTTCTTCCACAAGATTCGCTATTGCATCGTACCAAGTTTTCCGTTGATGGAATGCCACAAATACATAAAACAGGAACAAAATTCCTGAACACTAGATTCATCGTTCAGCTTCACAAAATCGTTCCAGTCACTTAATTCGCTGGAATCTGAGAGATATAATCTCAATGTTTCTTCCGACATTTCGCTGTAGCCTACGCCAATATGAAGAGTAAGCCATATCAGATATGCAATTAACGTGCCTAAATATAATCTGGGCTCTGATTGGCTTATTTTGGGGCTCGCCACTTTGCAGGAGGAGACCACACTTTGGTTTTACGGACTGGGCTGAACTTTTAGTGCGGAGGCTGTTTATCACACTCGGCGGTATACTCACTAAAACAAAGGGAATGTCAAAGCATGGAGGTTACATAAGAGTAGAAGAGCTCCATGGTCAAAAGAATCCGTTCCTTCTGAATGGCACTTCCTGCTTTGACTTTTGCTTACACACAAAAAATCGCGTTGGACAACCATTCACAGGCCGTAAAAATGCTAGGCCTATTGGATTAACAAAGTTTGACAGAAAATAAACAAGAAATAATGGACGAGGAAGACTAAATCTAAATCATCTACTTTCAATCATTCAGAGCTGTTTCATAGAAGATATCAACATTACAAGGATATATGTGACGCAAATAGTGAACTACTTCCAGAAAGTCATGAGTCATGAGCGTAAGGAAAAGGTTCAATTTTACCTTCTTTGCAAACATATTTGAGTGTGATACATTTTGCGTTAACCAGCATTACCAACATGGAGTAAACGAAGGCATATGTTGGCGTCTTGGGCAGTGGCGTAACTAACAGAGGTGCAGGAGAATTTCCCCCTTCCCTAACAAGCCTCAGTGGGAGTTTTGTCGAAAAGTTTAACTCCTTGTCGGAAATTAAGGTGGCATATACCCTTAAATAGCGCCCTCACTTGGCCAAAAAATTGTATTTGATTTTTTGAAACTTTAATCTTTCCTCTTTCATATGATACCAATTTGATCAAATTTACAGCTTTCTAAGTAAACCTAATTAGCATATTAAATAAATAAACCTACTTTGTTTTCCTACTGTTGCCATGGCAACGGGTATCAGAAAACCCAAGAAAAATGGGCAAAAACTCAACTCTGAACTCCTTTAGGTTATTCCTTTACCCCCTCCACTGAAATGGAATGTTCCCAAGGTGTTTATTTTTAGCCTCTGTGTTGTTGGAGGCCACTCAAGCAACCAAAAATGACTCATTCACCTGGAATTTTCATTCATAAATTGTTTTCTATAACATGCATTTTAAAAGTTAAAATTTCTGTTTGGGAATATATTCGGATGTGATTATTTTTATTTTCCTGTGGGTTTGAAGTATAAATAACTTAAAATGCCAAGGAAACATGGGCCATACAGGTCTAAGAAAAGAAGGTTTTTATGGTCATAAAAAGATTCTGCAACTATTGAACAGCTGATTGAGGACAGTAGTTCCACTGCTACAAGTGATTTGGATTTCAGTCAAAGTGATGCAAATGAAAAAGTGGTGATGTAAGTGCCTCAAAAGGAAACTTGAAGTTAAAGATACTGAAGCAAAAGGATATGTTTGGATAAGTCAGCAGGGGATGATTTGAATGTCAATGTAATTATGAATATTGCAATTTTAATACAAGTAATTGAAAGTTTTTGCTTTTGTGCATGTAGAGGACAGGTTAAATTGGTCCCTGATATAGATGCATGTAATGGATTGGCCATGAAATTGAAACTGAATTGTAACAAGAAGGAGAGGTTTATGCTGCAGGAGCATTTTAAACATGTATTATACTTTTGTATAGGTTCATTTGTCACAATCTTGAAATATATATCCCTAAAACTATATTTATTTCAATTCTTCAACCGATTTATCGCCAGCATAATATGCGTGTAAACTTTAAACGCATTTTTCTCAAAACGCATATTTTGGTTAGTTTTAACACAATAAGTCCACAGTGGAATGTGCGAATGTAAGGAGTTTTGGCACACTTATAGTTATTATAATTCTCCTTAGCTTGAATTTTAAAAAATTACAAAATGTTCTACCAAATTGATTCTATAGGCTTAATTAGTGTTAACGAGGCAGTTGATTATGTTTAATCACCTATTAATAAAGTTTTAGGTAAGATATTTCAAATTTTGTTAATTCAAGCTATGGGAAATGCTAATGTGCTGCTGTGCACCAAATTTCATTCACATTGGATAAAAATTCTAAAGTTATCTTGCTAAAACACAATTTGTAATGTATTTTTTTATATGCTAATCAGCTGTACTGAAGCATGACATACAAATTTTGCATCATTTCGGAAAGTTGAAAATATGGACTTTCGATGGGAAGTTTTGATAAAACCATAATATGCCATGCCATTTGTGAATAGCAGATTTAATTACTACTATTTTAAGGGTATATGCCACCTTAAGATCCTCGCCCTTCTCCAAACCTTTAGAATCATGGTACTGATTATCATGAGAAAACTACCCATTTTGATGTTTCCAGTCTGTCGGAAAATTTAAGTCTTAGCCCCCACCAAGAATTTCTAGTTAAGCCACTGGTCTTGGGGCCCGCTTGAATTATACAATTTAAAGTTTGAAGAAATGGTTTTTATTAACCTTTTTACGATCGGCTATGAAATCGTATAACCATCAAACAATTAAAATTTTGCGATCTTACATCACCAGAAATTAAAGGAAAGCTGGGTTAATAGTAAGAAGCTTACGTTTGCCCTGGAAAAACGATTAGGAGACTATTTATTCTGTTCGTTATCTGTGCCTTCTGTCACGTAGGTTAGGCTGCAGCAGAAGTCAATTAACCGCTAGCTATGCATGAACTGGACTCACCCACTTTAAATTAGCCTCAGATTCATATTCGCCGCCTCAGTTATCATTCGGCCTCAGATTTTTTTTTTTATTTTTTTGAAGGGGATCATTATAGCCTGCCTGCCTATTCACATTTAAATTGAGCCAAAATAAAAAAAAAATGAAAAAACCCATAAAAGATATAGGTTATAGGAGTGTATCAAACAGACGCCGTGAAAGGAAAGGGGAGATCTCAACCTCCGAAAGGGGAAAAACATTCAACAGTTTGCAAATTTGTGTTAGAAAAACATGACAGTTCAACCAAGCCTCTTCAAAAGGAAAATCCGACTGTTTTATCCCCCAAGTTACTGATTTTTTCCATTTTTTTCTTAAATTTCCAACTTTTTTGTTCCACCCCAATTACCCTTTTCCCTAAATTTTCAGATTTTTTGACTATTTCCACCACCTTCTAGTGGCGTAGCCAGACCTGAAAATTCGGGGGCCTTGCAAATTTTAGGGTCTAAATTTGGCGAATGGCCTTTATGCATCGAATCAGTAAAAATAAGAAGTATAGGTGCAAACAGGTTATACCAGTGGCGTGGTGGGTTATTTTTGATTGGGGCAAGGACTTTTGGCGCCCTCAAAAACAAAACAATTGCTGAATTTTTGTAAGGGGGGGCGGTAATTAAGTGGTAAAGGTTAATTGGGCGTGGTAGGGGTCTGCTTCGGGCGCAGTGGGGTCGAAGGGCAAAACCTGTGGGGTCAGGAAAAATCCCGGAAGGTCTGCGATTTTAGCGTTTTGGGGGCTAAAAATTCGATTTAATTGACTGATTGTTGCATATTGCGACCGTTACAAATTCAAAGTATTTAAAGTACATTTTTCAAAAATTCAACGTATTACATTTTTTTTTTTAATTTATTTAGCTGAATTGTTGGGAAAATAAGCAAAAGTTTCAGAAAATTTACAAATATTATATGAAATTTTGTTGAATTTTCCGAAATATTGACTGAATTCATCTAAAACCTAGCCGACTTTGTCGGAAAATTGTGTGTATTGTGAAAATTTGAAAATTTACTCATTGATGTCTTAACCAGTAAACCAAAGTTCCGATTTCATAAGTAAACTGTCAGTATTTGCAGGAAAAATCATAGTTACGTTTTTCCATATCCATTTTCTCTCCTTAATCATTATTGAACTAAAATTAACTGTTTCGTCTTGGATTCTATCTCAAAATTATATGTGGTTAAAATTGTGGTAAAACTTTATTGGTGGTAACTCCATACGCGTGCCTAATGACGTGAGGTCCGGGCCCGCATGGACTCTGAAGATCACCTATTTTGATTGCCCAAAATGGTTTTATTAAGATGAAAAACTTTAAAGTGAAGATAACTTCAAATAGAGTAAAACCGTTCTATTAGATTAAGTGGCGTACAGGGATGAAAGCATGGAAGGAGTGAAGCCCTGGGTGTCAAGTGGTGAAACCCCTCGAAGCTTGAATCGTCCTCTCCTAGTTTTTGATATGAAGTTTAATCAAGCCTGGATAAAATCGCATAGCTTCCATGGGGATTTGCCCCATGGACCCCTACCAGGGCTTTGCCCTTGACGATACACGCAACGCATGTACAATGGCGCCATGGCGGCGTATTTAAATTTTCATAAGATTTAGTGTGCCCCCAATTATTCAACAATCTTTGCTGTGCCACCGGGAAAACCTTTTTCTTTATTTTTTCCTGCAATTGTATCATTAAATGCCATCTATTATTTTAAAGTGTTACTGATATAAAAGAAAATAATATGTTTACATAAATTAACCCACGTTTTCCTGGCAATATAGTTTTTAAAAAAATTATATAGAAAACCTCATCGGATATTATCCACTGTGCATAGATCTAAGGCTTTAATACCACTTGGGTTTATATCCCTACCTGTCGAGGCTGGGAAGAGAGTCAAAACCGGCACATATTTCAGAGCTATACGTACTGACATAATAAGCCAATGGGAGTTATTTACTACAGTTTTTTTAATATTAAATTCGTCCTAAATCCACTTTCTCAAAAATAGGCCTGAAACCCCTATTGAAAACATTTTCTGGGCATACATCTTAATATGTCATTAAGGGGAGGGGGAGGGTGGGAGGGGTAAAACTCTTATCCGGTCCCTGGTAGGCTCAGAGGCGAAGCTCTGGTAGGGGTTCAGGGGCTAAGCCCACGGAAGCTGGTACATTTGAACACTTTTGTGGGTCTAAAATGATCTCACTTAAACCCTTTTAAAGGGATGGAGTGTTGAGACAGGAAGACCGGTCCCTGGTAGTTAAATGTATAAATACAACGGAATAAAACCAACATTTAAAAAGAAAAAGAACAAATCCTTGTATAGATATTTATCGCTATACTAGGATTTTACCATATTTTATAGCTATTTTGGTACTTTGTGCCAAAGTACTCTAAAATTAGCTTGCTGTTAGGTAGTAAATTTTCATTTAGCCCCAACAACTATTTTCCACATAGGTAGCACTTCTTTGTGAAAAGTGATTTGTATCTTTTATATAGATGTCACTAGTCTGACACTTTTATTTTGCCATTTCTTCAGTGTGATACTGAGCCATTGAGAGGAGATGAAGGAACGCTTGGGATACCGGCGGAAGGAGAATGGAAGATGGATGACTGTAACTGATGTATCATAACATGAATACCATGGGATGTCGGACGATCTTTACCCTGTTTGAGTAAGGTATTGTGAAGAAAAAACCCATCAGATCACTTTGAATATCCATTTTCATTCAAATCATATTCCAAAAAGATAATAGGCCTACCCCGAATAAAACTAGATGACATTTTTGAGTTTTCACAACTCAGTGAAGACAAATTAATTATCAAAAAATTAGGCCTTTTAAGCCTTTTCATTACAACCGACATGAAGAAATACATAAAATGGCCAAGTTTTACAGAACTAATGACACCTATGCTGGTGGGCAATATTGCTATATGACAATGCTGATTTATTCTGATTGTATCAGAAATATCATAACATGAATACCATGGGATAATCTTTACCTGTTTGACTAAGGTATTGTGGAATAATTTTTTCAGATTACTTTAAATATCCATTTTCGTTCAAAAAAATTGTATCCCAGAAAAGACGAAATTTGGAGTTTTGACAAATTACTGAAGGAAAATTAATAATCAAAAATGTTGTAATCAAATGAGCAAATTGAATATTAATTTTTGGGAAAGCCTTTTCATTACAATTAACATGAAAAAATACATAAAATGGTCAAGATCTTCAAGAACTAGTGACACTAATGAATGCTAATGAGCAATATTAGCCAGATTGCTATATGATATGATCATTATGATTTATTTAAACTTGTTAACACCTAAAAAGCGTTCATGAAAATTGCATAGGTGTATTGTATCTTTTATATAGATGTCACTAGCCTGACACTTTTATTTTGTCATTTTTTCAGTGTCGAAATGAGCTATCAAGAGAAGATAAAAAAAAGCTTGGGAGAAAAGGAGCACAACGGAAGAGTGATGAATAATTCAGGAATATTATAACATGAATACCATGGAACGGTATTTACCCTGTTTAAGTAAGTATTGTGAAATATTTAGTTCAGATCACTTTGAATATCCATTTAAATTCAAATCATCTGTATTGCAAAAAATATGAAATTTGGAGTTTTGACAAATTACTAAAGAAAAATTAATAATCAAAAATATCTATAACTTTTATAATTAAAAAAACAGCAAATTAAAAAGCACTTCACTGAAAAGTGAGGTGTATTTCTAGGGTCCCAAAAAATCAAATGCATATCTAGTTCTACAACGGAATAACAATTATCTGGCTATTATGAATATTCAAGACACATGTGCGTGCCCTCACGTCGTCTGTGGGCTATGGAGGCCTAAAGTTTATCGATCTTTTGTGGAATATATGTGAAATTCGCAAAAATGAGTGCCCTCGCTTTTTGGTCTAGTGTTCCTTTAAATATTATTCTGGAGAAGCCTTTTCATTTCAACCAACATAAAGAAATACATAAAATGGTCAAGTTTTACAGGACTAATGACACCTATGCTGGTGGGCAATATTGCTATATGACAATTATGATTTATTCTGATTTTATCAGAAATATCATAACATGAATACCCTGGGATGGTCTTCACCCTGTTTGAGTAAGGTATTGTGAAATATTTAGTCCATTTTGTCCATATCCCAGACTTACAGCTGTTTGACT
>JAIGNY010000760.1:0-72500 GCA_020152595.1 Chiridota heheva | reverse complement strand
ATTATTAGGCCAAGTTTACGTGGGTGACTGTTCCTCCACTAGCACTGGATTTGGATGTCTAGCACTGCATTATTTGCTTAGACTTAAAACTTGATTCTAACTGTCGCTGGTCTTTTTAATTTAAAAGTGGTATAATTTTTGTCCACGTGGATACGTCATGCATCAATTTGGTAAGTTATTTTCCTTTCCTGATCATGCGTCAATTCGAGGAGTTTTTCAGTTCGCCCCTCCACCCTCCCCCACATACAGATTAACCTTAAAATTTGCATATTGTGCGTATGCAAACCACCTGTGTCTTCCTCAGTTTATTCTATGTTCTTAACGTTTGACCAGTTGACATTTCATTACCCAAAAAAAACGTGTTCGTTATGCTTTCTAAAGTGGTACCTCCATGGTCCAAGGCGACGCGATGTGATGCGACGCGATTTGCGTCCGGTGTCTTTCCATCTTAAAGGCCGTTACACACCGAACGCGACGCAGCAAGCGATTTTTTAAACAAAATTGAATAAAATAAAGGAAAAGAAACATCGTAACCTCTTCCTTTCAGAGAAACATCGTCATCGCATGGCTATTAAGATGATATCCGAAAATTGATTAAAAGGGTCTTTTTACGCCCATTAAAGAAAAATTCGCGTCGCGACAGAAAATCGTGCACCCTAAAAAGAAAATATACATCAAAAAAAAAAAAAAAAAAAAATATATATATATATATATATATATATATATATATATATATATATATATATATATATATATATATATATATATATATATATATATATATATATATATATATATATATATATATATATATATATATATATATATATATATATATATATATATATATATATATATATATATATATATATATATATATATATATATATATATATATATATATATATATATATATATATATATATATATATATATATATATATATATATATATATATATATATATATATATATATATATATATATATATATATATATATATATATATATATATATTCATATATATATATATATGTATATATATATATATATATATATATATATATATATATATATATATATATATATATATATATATATATGTATATATACATATATATATATATATATATATATATATATATATATATATATATATATATATATATATATATATATATATATATATATATATATATATATATATATATATATATATATATATATATATATATATATATATATATATATATATATATATATATATATATATATATATATATATATATATATATATATAGAAGAAAATAGAATACAAGGTATGTCGAATTCCGTCAACAAAGATTTATTAAAATACAAAATTTTCGGGCTTCTTTAAGCCCTTCTTCAGTGTACACATTTAACACGAAACTGTTAAGTTAAAACTTAAATAAAACAAATGAAACGCATAACAGAGGAGAAACAGCTACATCAAAGTACGCTCTTATTGGTGACGTAACAAGAACAGGCTTGCGCGTCTAGAATCAAATTACAACTGCGTAAAAATTACACCCATACCTTTTACACGCTATACGCAATGCAGCGCAGAGGAGAGAAACTTTTACGTATTTTTGAAGTAACTAAATCGACTTAAAGATGCTAGATCTTTGTTTAGGCCTTCTGTTATGGTTTGGTATTTGAAGATGTGCATGAGTTCAGCGGTTTTTCTGTCTTTATCAGACCTAAAACCACCTGTTAAAATGCAGAACCGTTGGTCAGTAATGTTGTGATGGTGTGTGTCTGTGTTAAAGTGTTTAGCAATAGGAAGGCCATGTGTGTAGTTTCTGATGGAAGAGAGATGGTTATTATATCGGAAGCGAAATTTAGTTTTAGTTTCTCCAATGTAGTTTGCTTTGATGTACTTTTTGCAGTATAGTAAATCAACCACATTGGATGAATCGCACGTGGAGGGTCCCGGTTTTACAATGTTTTTACCTACTTTAATTTAATTCCTGGTGTCCATATGTTTACAAAGACAACATCTGGTCTTGTTGCAGGTCGTATTTCCTGACTGTACCTGTATGGTAGTGATAGTGCTACGCACTAACAGCCTGTGCAAATTGAAAGGAGGGGAGGGGGGCTGCTTTCGAGCGTAAACACTGAGGAGCAGCGTCAAAAGCTTCAGCAATTGTTGGATCGCTTTTGAGTGAAGAACACGCTTTCTTAATATCCTTAACCAGGGATTTAATTTGTGGATTGAACCTGGTTACAAGGGGGATGCGTTTGGGAGAGGGTTCCCTGGGACGATACACTAACAAAAAATTCCTGTCCAATGGCTGTACGCGGCGAAAGGAGCGCAGCAGCAGCTTAAAGGGATAGCCTCTAGATTTGAAATATCTAAACAAATTAGTCGCATTACTGATGAATAAGTTATTACTTGAGCATATACGTCTGCACCGCAAGAATTGGCTGTAAACAATTGATTGTTTAAGGTGTTGTAGATGAAAACTATTGTAGTTCAGGTATGTGTGTCTATCTGTGGGTTTAGTGTATACTGATGTTTCTAAGTTGTTGTTAACGATTTGTATTTTGACGTCTAAATATTGCACGCTTTTTGTGGATTCATCACAAGTGAACTTAATAGTTGGATAAAAATCATTAAGTGCAAATACAAATTCATTGAGATTTTGAACTTGAAGGCCATGGATCCATAAGAAAAGATGTCGTCGATATACCTGAAGTAACACAGGGGTTTGCAAGTGCATTAAGCAAGAAATTTATCTTCAAGATTGGCCATAACAATATTTTCGTAACATGAGGCCATTTTGGTACCCATGGCTGTCCCATTTTTTTGCAAATAGAGGGCGCCATTGAAAAAGAAATAATTGGATTGAAGGATAAATTTGATCAACTTGCCAAGGTCCTCGCCTGAAGTGACGGAGGAAGAATTACGTGCGATGATATCTTCACAAGCACGGACACCTTCCTCATGTGGAATATTAGTGTATAGACTCTTAACATCTAGGGTGACCAGTAAACAGTCTTCTGGTAAATTAACAATCGGCTCCAATTTCCGTAAAAAAAATCAATTGTATCCTGAATGTAACTAGGTATTGAGCAAAGGAGAGGCTGCAGCTCTCTATCCACGAAGGCCGATAAAAACTCCGTTAAAGTGCCTGTTCCGAAAACAATGGGTCGTCCTGGAGGATTGACTCCGAGCTGACGGGCCGTCTCGATGGGGTCATCGTTGTTGACTGAAGAACCTGAAGCACGCACAATAGATTCCAGCTTGTGTATCTTCGGTAAGGTGTAAAACCTGGATTCGGTGGAATCAAATTCTGCGCCTTATCCCTTGTTTCGGGCTCAAGTTCGAGCAGCAGGGACCGCAATTTCTCAGTTAAACACTTAGTGGGATCATTATCCAGAGGTTGGTAAAAGTTACTATCATGGAGTTGTATGTGAGCTTCCTCTATATATTTCTCTCTGTCCAGTATAACTGTCGACCCTCCCTTATCAGCAGGTTTGATAATGATGTCCTTATCGTTTCGAAGAGATTGTAAAGCAGTATGCTGTTCTTTGGTTAAGTTACCACATAATTGTCTTTGTTCGTCTTAAAAAAATGGTACTCCATCGTTCTTTACAGCAAAAGATAATCGTCAATGTATATATATATATATATATATATATATATATATATATATATATATATATATATATATATATATATATATATATATATATATATATATATATATATATATATATATATATATATACATATATATATATATATATATATATATATATATATATATATATATATATATATATATATATATATATATATATATATATATATATATATATATATATATATATATATTATTAACACAACTACAGTACATATACACCAGTTCATGCGTGCTTGACTCCACCACAGGAGTCTTATGCAGTAATATATATATACATATATATATATATATATATATATATATATATATATATATATATATATATATATATATATATATATATATATATATATATATATATATATATATATATATATATATATATATATATATATATATATATATATATATATAACGCCACCAACTACAGTACATGCGCACACCAGTATACTCCACCACAGAGTCTTATAGTATTGTTATAGATACAGATATAGATATATATATATATATATATATATATATATATATATATATATATATATATATATATATATATATATATATATATATATATATATATATATATATATATATATATATATATATATATATATATACACATATATATATATATATATATATATATATATATATATATATATATATATATATATATATATATATATATATATATATATATATATATATATATATATATATATATATATATATATATATATATATATATATATATATATATATATATATATATATATATATATATATATATATATATATATATATATATATATATATATATATATATATATATATAGTCCAACAAGAAAACTAAAATCATGTGAAGAATTAAAGCTAATTCAGAATTTACTGGCGAGAAATATTCCTTTTATATAGCTACCAAAATTATATGTCTCCAGCTTGTTCTTTCGTAAAATGGCTGAATGGCAACCCTCATTTAAATATTATTCAAGTTTCGTTTTGAACCTACGGTTTAATGCCTGATAAATTTCGCGCTACTTACAATCTTGGACAAAACTCTTGGGACAATTCAGCGTTTTGAGAACTAAATATGATATAGTGTTATGTTTCTTTAATATTTGTTTCCGAGAATTGAAAATTCCCTTCCCCTTCCATCCTTTTCAATGTTGACTTTACTTCTTTCTTAACATCATTTCCAGAAAAACAGTCGCAACGACCAATATTGAATGGGGAGGGGGAAGGTAGGATGTTAAATATAGTTAGGTAGGGGAGTGGGCACTGGCGGCGTCAATGAAATTATGAAAAAGGCCTTAAAATTATAAAATATTAATTACAAATGAAAGAATACGGATTGAAGCAGCAATAGAAAAAACAAAGTTCCAGCATTTATGATTTCTAAAGTGGAATAATTTACAGTATAAAAGTAGGTTCATGAAAAGCATTACATGTTTCATTAAGTGTCTCAACGAGCAGACGAGTTTTGTCCAAAGATTGTAGAGTAGACCAATCTACGGTAAAATCTAAGTGTCATAGTTCCAACGTAAACTTTCCAACATATGGCGAGTAACAAACTTCAGCTGGGTAGTCTGGTAGTAGCATTCGTATTCGTTAAATTACCACTGGACTACAAAACAACAAACAAAGAGCTGACTGCATTGTCACGACCTATACGCATTATAACCCCCTAAACTCCTCTCAAGCCATTTTATCACATTGATTCATTGACAGTAGTTAAACATTCAAAGCGGTAACGTTGATATTATGTTTTACAAACTTATATTACAGCCGCTTTTGAATGTTTAACTTTTTCATCAACGTTAGCCTTTGGAAAGCTCAACTTTTCTTCAGATTGGGTGCTTGAGGAGGGTACTGAGGAAAGAAAAACTTGCACACTAGAAAAGTCTTATGGTCATTCCTGCAAGATTTCTAGCTATACCACTGCTTTGTTGGAACCAACGGTTACCTAAAGGATTCCATTCAGGTTTCTCCGACAAGAACTATAAACTGGGGCAGTATTTACATCAACCAACGGTTGACAATGATTAATTGTAAATTCATGATAAATATGACAGTATTAAGATGGCGTTAGATTTATCGCGTAAAGCGACTGTTCTTACATAGCTGGAGGTTTGATCTGTATATAATTGATCAATTACGATTGTCTGATACTGGCATACGCGGATTGCTCAAAAGCGTAACACTAAATTAAAGATACGTTCGTAAACAGAAGTGCGGCTTTACAATTTCGAGCACAAAATATACCGACAAAAACATTATGCCTCCATCAAAAATCGCTGTTCAATTGCTGGAAATCCCCTATTAACAATTTATCCTCTATTCCTCCAATTTAAAACAAAATAGATAACCTACTCTGTTTGCTTATTATGATATTACCTGAAATAAATTAAGGCTCTTATCACATGAAAGAAATTCCACAATTTTTTCAACCCCAACTTTAAGGAAAAATTGTTCATAGTTTAGAACTACCATTGCAGGCATTTAGCAAGTATACTGGAACTAAGGACTCTTTTTCCTATTTTCAGATCCTCATTAGAAATAAAAAATTAAGAAAGTGAGTGCCCTAACTCGATTTTCTGCCCACCTTGCCTTGAACTCCTGCCGCCGCCCTGCCTTTACATGAAGTCGTTAAAGAATCTGATGCGTTGCTTGTATTACCAGTCTGGGAGAATGCTTAATTTTAAGTATCAGCAATCCTTAAGATAAGGATTTTCAATGCAATGCATGCATAATGCGTCTCACATACTTGTAATGTGTAGATGAATTTCAAATGGTTCTAAAAAATTCACACGCATTGAAAATGAATGTGAAAATAACGTGAATATTCTTAAATATTTGACAAAACCCTAAAAAGGCCATGGGTTCGAGAAACTTTTTCCATCTCGATTTCGAGAAAGAGGATTGGTGCAGATTCGTTCTGTGAAATCTCTCCAGTATTCCGGATATTTCTACATTGAAAACGGTTTTTTTAATAGATGTTTATCATGTTACCCTGTAATTGCTCTGTAAAAATGATGAATGGTGATCAACATTAATGACTCTTAATTGGAAATCACAACTGGTGTAACTCCCGAGATAATCCTTGTTTCTAAAAAGTAAGGAATATTTTGTGAACCTTAAACAGGGCATGCCATGGTCATGATACAAAAGTGGTACGAAATATTGACATATATGTAATCGAAATCGCATAATTCGTAGCTCGTAGTGAAAAACACTTGTCACGTGACAGATAAGCTCAAGCTCAAGGGTGGATCCAGAGGGGGAGGGGGTCCAGACCACCCCACCCCTTTTGGAATTTTCACCAAAATAATTACAACAATAAAGCCATATATTTTCACACAACTAACCGTTTTGAGTATTAAACTTATATCCTTTATATATTTCTTTTGATCTGTTTATATTTATTCCATATTCATCGGATTTATTAATTTCTTATGTTTGTTTTACGGTTGCTTAATATTAGTTTAGAAATAACGACATTTTGACAGGTATACAGAGGTTTCGTCCCTTGGATCCCACATGCAGATATGCGAACTTCTTTTACATTAATAATTTCAAAAAATGAAGTTTTCTCGAAAACAGAAACATCTATTAAAATGGTGTTGCACGGTTGGATTTTCATCAATCGGGGGACCTCAGTCCTGCGGAAGATTGATACATTGTCTCCTTAAATTCGGAAGAAAAAACATTTTCAAAATAAATCCTTTCAATTTCGGTCGCTTCATTTCTTCATAGAAAAAACATTTCCTTCAAATTTTAAAATGGGAAACAAGAATGCGTAACGGGCAGAGGCGTAAATACTGGGAGGTTGTTGGGTGTCAATCGAAAAATCAACGGCAATTTGGGGGAAATGTTGCCAAATTTGTCCAAAATTTCCAAGTAAGTTTACCACATTTCTTTTCAATATTATCAATTTTATTTGAGAAAGTCCCCAATTTGAACTCCCAACTGGCTGACTGGAAAGAAAGCATATACAACCGGGAACTTCAAGGAGAAATCCTCTCTGGTGGCAGTTTCCTCGGAAATTTCGTTCAATTTTCAAAATTTTCAGGACATGTTGCCAAATTCTTCCATAATTTAAAGAAATTTTCTTTCAGTTTTATCTTTTTTTTTTTATTGCAATATTAATCATTTCTCAATTTTACTTCCCAAACAGGAAGAGAGCACCAGGAAGGGGAAATCATGTTTTTCATTTTCGAGAAATTTTTCGGATTTACTTTTTCAATTTTCAGAAAATGTTCTTCTAAAATTGTATCATTATTGTTCAATTTTATGTTAATAATATTTATCACGTTTATCTCTGTAACAAAGAAAGCAGGCAACAGGGAAGAAGAAATCCCCTAAGTTAGCAGATTCCTGTTTCTCTCACGGCAGGAAGTTTTCTTCATTTTCGGGAAGGTGAAATCATCTGAGGCAATTTTCCTTCAGATGGGATTAATTTAAGGTCGTCGGTAAATCTTATATATACACCCTTAGTCAATATATTCTACTATAATGCGCCTGGTAACGTGACTTCGTCTAGTGGGTCTAAGGACGAAGTTGACTAATTGTCAGGACCAGGTCTGATCAGGCAATCAAGCAGGACTCTGTGTTATGCACATTTTTATGACATATACATATGTCCCATACATGGTTTTGAATAACCCGAAGGGTTAATTAAACTGTTCACGGTTGAATTGATCAAGGTTGCAATAATCAAAACTGCGAAGAATTAAAATAGCCCATGTAGCCTACATCAAATTTGAATATATGCAGATATGATACGTATATGATACTCTTAATCTTAACAGTTAAAGACGGTTCAGGATATCTGTGATAGCCTGCGATGAAATGAATTTCATTGTATGTGGTCGCTATAGTTCCTGAAAGTAAATACTATACGACTTCTACCAGTCTAATTGGAGAAAATACAGAAAGATTTCGCGCGATAAGGTATATACATTTTAATATATTTTAGTTGACTAAACAGATATATATTGCAAAAGTCAAGTTAATCTTGAAGTCAGTAGTCCCCAACTTATCCACCATGGCCTACACACTCTACACGCATTCGAATATGCTTGTGCCAGGGGCGTGGAAAGGATCACCTCTCGGGGGGTGGGGGAGTGACAAAAACCGCCAAATGTTCCCGGTGATAACTTATGGAAAAATTGCAAAAGTTGCTGTCAATCAGGAAATTCCCTTCAGTTTCCGGATATGTCCTGTATTTTCGGTAACTTTCCTTCATTTTCGGAAAATTTCCTTCATTTTCGGAAAATTTTAAATTTTGGCCAATTTTGGCCATTTTTCGGGAAATTTTGGACAATTTTTGGGAATTTTTGGCCAGTTTTCGAGAAATTTTACCAAAATATTCAAGAATGTTACCAAATTTGTCAATTTTATGTTAATAATTTTCTAATTTCACCTCCCAACCGGGAAGAAAACATGCAACCGGGAAGGATAAATCCCCAACCACCACCTGCTTCATGCGCCTCTGGCTTGTGCATGGATTGCACACCATGAAATTTAGGACCATTGTAATGATTTGACTTTGGACCCCCTTTTTGAAAATCCTGGATCCGCCCTTGAAGCTTCTGACGTAAGCTGAGGCGCCCGAAAAACGAAATAGATCTTTAGTTAGAATGTTCAGTCGCAAGTTTTGACGACGGAGAATCAAACGATTCTGATGGAAATGAAGAGATAAAAGGCAAAATTCTCCGTCTGAAACCATCCCAATTTGAGCCTGAAGATAATGGAGGTGATCAACAAGACTCGGAGGTTCCAGAAATCGACGACGTTCGCATCGAGAGACTTCAGCAAATTGTAAAACATGCAGGGACTTTGCGATCGGAGTGTTGGGGGTTGGGGGGGGGGTGTCACACCCCCAATTCCAAAATTTGTCGTGAAATTTTAATATCTGTCGGAAAATTTGAGAGATCTTCCATATACAGGGATAATTTCTTAGATAACTTGCTTCTAAAACTTTCGACATATACAATTTTCCATGTTTGTATAAATGAGTTAGAACTAGATTATAACACAAAAAAAAAACATTTTTCAGCCCAAAGAACCTCCGGGAAGTTGGTTACTTATTCCTTATTCGGTTACTTATTCAAAGTTAGGGTTAGGGTTATGTTAGGGTCATGATAGGGTTAGGGTTAACCCTAACCGACTTTGAATAAGGAACCATATAAGTAACAAGAAATTAACCAACTTTGAATGTGTAGCCGAATAAGTAAAAAGAAATTAACCGACTTTGAATAAGGAACCGAATAAGGAACTGAACAAGTAACAAGAAATTAACCAACTTTGATTAAGTAACCGAATAACCAACAAGAAATTAACCAACTTTGAATAAGTCATTACGAATAAATCTCGCAATAAAATTTCGGTCTTCATACCCGCAGAATCGTGGATTTCTGGGGTGCTATTTTAAGACTCCAGCCCTACGCAAGTAACTAATACCACCACGCCCATCACTGAATCTAAGCAATCAGGAATTAATTGGATTTTGAAAGATGATTAAATCATGGGGTTGGTAGTATTTGCCTAGGTGTATCGTTTGCACACCAATAATGAAAGAAATGGACTGGAAATTTATAGCCTGAGTTATTCGTCATGTAACCGAATAAAGAACAAGTAACCGAATAAAGAACAAGTAACCAACTTCCCGGAGGTCCCAAAGAACTTTTTTTGAACACACGCCAGTGGCGTAGGAAGGTATTTGACATGGGTGGGGGGGGGGGGGGAGATTTTATTATTTGTCCCAACAAACTTGCAAAAATAGCAAATTTCACGAAAATGAATGAAATTTTACAAAAATTGAAGGAAATTACCAAAATTCCCAAAAAGTGAAGACAACTCGAAAATTGAAGAAATGTGGACAAAAATTGAAAGTAAATTTCACGCGGAAAATGAAGGAAATTTTACAAAATTGAATAATTTTTAAAATTGAAGGAAATTTCTCAGAAATTGATTAAAAACTTCCCGAAAATTGAAGCGAATTTCCCGAAAATTGAAGGAAAATTCCCGAAATATGAAAATTTCAGAAAGAAAAAGTGCCATGGAATCTGACTCTTCAAAATCAATTTGTTAGACCTTCATTATTGGAGGGCAGGGGGGGGGGGGGGGTGGTACTTGGCCCACAATAAAAATTATTGAAGGGACCTTGACCCCTGGCCACCGGTTCCTACGCCACTGCACGCAATTAACAAAATTATATGGACCCGAAAATATGATGCTATTAAACTTACATATTTCCAATATCCGACAAACCTGACAAATTGAAGAAACAATTCCCGACGGGGTACTACCGGGAGGGTGGGGAGGGGGAAGGGGGGGGGTTAAAGGGAAATAGTTTTGATCAAATATAGTGACCTGCAGAGAATTTTCCTTCTACCATTAAAATCAATTAGGCCTACATCATAGTTGAACTTCAGTTATCCGTTGTATGAAATATATTCGAGAACAAGCATTTAATGCTAATTTTGATTCTGTATTTTGACTCCACTCCCCCCCCCCCCCCCCTCACCAACCAGAGTACCCTAAATATGCCCCTGACTAAATGGAAAGATCCGTCTGGGTTTAACCAGTGGCGTATTCAGCTTCCGATGCCAGACGAGCAAACAGTAATTATGCTAGGTCTATTGGAAAAGGGATGTACATGTCAGAGGCGTATAGGAAGCGGGGAAGGGGGGGGGGGGATTGGATTGGGATTGGGATTGGAATGGGAACTTTTTAACATAAACATTTTTTTCAATAAAGGAAATTTGTGGTGAAATTATTGAAAAATTGTTTAAAATTCTTTTTAAAATGGCAACAATTCCGCAAATCGAGAATTACAATAATTTCCCTAATATTTAACATTTTATTTCCCTATAGGAGCAAAATCACCACCACCATTTAACCTTATTACTATTTTTTTAAATTTATTTCCTATAATATGTACAACGTATAGCATATTGCATACTGGGTATATATCCCGCTACTTATATCTTATATAGGGAATTTCGCCAGGGGAAACTTTTCCCCCTTTTGACATCCTCCTCCCACACACACGCACACACACACACACACAATCACCCCCCCCCCCTCACACACACACACAACTTAAATACGCCATTGGGTTCACGGTTTATGGGCGTTTTTAAAAGTTTATTCCCACAAAAATGTGTTTATTCTCTTTGGCAACGAAAATCAAGTGAAAACGTTGGGCCATCAGTCAGTCAGTTATATACTATGGCTGTGCAGGTAGTCGTACGTCACTAACGTCAGTGCAGACATTTGTGTTCGACGTTTCAGCCGATAATATAGACGGCAAATCTTTTCGTGCGTTGTTGATGGGCTGGAGCCTTAATCGTTGGAAATTTTCCTGTATTTCAATTCCGAAAAGAAAAAAAATTACAATGTCTATTTGCCAAACTGCTCACACAAGTTTGCAATAGCGTCGAAACAAGTGAACAATCTCGGCTGAGTACCTGCTATATTATAACGCTAAGCTGTGCTGCTGTGTAAGGCCTCTAAAATCCGCTCTCGATTTGTTTCCAGTTTTTCTATTTCCAGATCCTCATTAGAAATCTTAAATAAAGAAAGTGAGTGCCCTTACTAAATTCTCTGCCCACCTTCCCTTGAACTCATACCGCCACCCCTGCCTTTACATGAAGTCATTAAAGAATATGATGCGTTGTTTGTATTACCAGTATGGGAGAAAGCTTAATTTTAAGTATCAGCAATCCTTAAGATAAGGATTTTCAATGCAATGCATGCATAATGCGTCTCATATATTTGTAGTGTGTAGATGAATTTCAAATGGTTGTAAAATTCTCACGCATTGGAAATGAATGTGAAAATAATATCTCGATTTCGAGGGATTGGTAACAAGATTTGTTAAGTGAAATCTGTCCATTGTTCAGAAATTTTCTACATTGATACCTTTATCGAATGAAAGACTTTACAAGTGTTTTTTTTATATATACATATTTTATAATAGATGTACCCTGTAATCATAAGCGCAGATCACGGGTGGAAAGGGAGGGGGTAAGGGGGATTGCCCCTCCAGATGAAATGCTGGAGGCGAAAGTATCGTTTCGCTTCCCAAAATATGAGTAGGGCCCCTATATGGCAATTTTGGCGCAATTTTCTTAATTTTCTGAAATTTTCTTCACTATTCGTGCAATTTCCTTCATTTTCAGGAATTTTTGTGAAGTTTTATTAATTTTCGGGTAATTTCTTTCAAATTTCGTATAATATCCTTCATGTTCGTGAAATTTGCTTCATGTTGTCAAATTTGCTTCAATTTTCGTGTAATTTCCCTTCATTTTCGGGAAGCTTTGATGAGAGAAAATATTGCATGGCTATAAAAGAAAATGATATGGAGAAAATGATTGATATCAATTGCCAAAATAATCGTAAACACAACTTCTTTTAATTTTTGTGTACTTGATTTTTTTTGGAGGGGTGGGAAGGGGTGGAGGAGGCTACTCCACTTATTCAGGAAAAATCAAGGCCTCCTTCAATTCAAACGTCTCCCATATGCCTATGGAGGGGTGGGAATTACCTTTAGAAACCCGGCCAACTGGCCAAAAATGTGAAAAAGGGTCATTGCCAACGGCCGGGCAAAAAGCCCCACATTTTTACTTCCTTGGACCTCCCGAGAAAAAAATCAAGTTTTCGCCTCTCAAATTCAGACAGATCTGCGCCCCTGCTAGGTTGTAATTGCTCTGTAAAAATTATCAATGTTGATCAATATTAATGACTCTTAATTAGAAATCACAACCTCGAGATAATCCTTAACTGATTAGTTTTTAATATAATTATTGGATTTGATAATATCTGTTCACATGATGTCTTTTTTATGTTCTTTTCGGTTTTCCTCATGTCGTATACAGGTATAGGCAGTCATGTTATGTTACTACTGCTGGTTAATTTCCCAGTCCTAGTACTGACTATATTGGATCTATTTGGTGTTTCGCTGGACTGTTTCATGTGATCTGTCATTTGTTGCAGTTACATGAGTTTGCTGTTTTATTCTGTTTGATGCAAGGACTCTTACTGGAGCTCCCAAATAATGTAAATGATATTTAACACAAACCTTTTCTTGCTGGAAAAGACGGAACATCGTACACACAGCGCACGTTTCTAGTTTTTTGGTGATTTTCAACCATGATATCGTTGCTAAATCTGACCAAAGAGATGCTGATTGTTCATATAAAGATGACGGATCAGTTTTTTGTTTCACAGACTGTTCATCCTTGTTATCCTGTAAACTCACATGCTCGTTGGCGAATTCATGAAGGCAGAAAATCTTAAACATACGTGCATCTTTGCTGGATGACTTCAGAGCTGTTAGAATGGATTTCGCTGCATCGCTGTTGATCCCGCATGCAAAGCGCAAGACATTTCCCATTTCATTCACTTCTTCAGATATTCTGCAAATTTCTTCATTTCGCTCATGCACTGATAGATGTGCAAGAAAATAAGCTGCGATGAACTCTTGAATTAACTTGTGGGGAAACATTACAGATTGCCGTTGTTTATCTCGTACTGTAACGCGAGCTGCTGAGCGTAAGTACATCATACTGGATTCTATTTGAATGATTCCTATCTTGACAGCTACATCAAATTGTTCTTCGCTTATTTGATCACAAAATTCTTTACTGGTCCATACCAATTTAGAATTCCCTCGTAACCCGTTGTATGCAATTCTACCCAGAGCGATGGTCAGTGTGTGTATTTCCTCCTCTCCCTTCGCATCCGGGAACTTTCCCTGGTAATGTTCAATGTAAGTTCCATATGCATCTCTGACCAAACCCGTAAGTGTTGTTGGAGTTCTTGATTGGTTTCGTTGCGCGTTTTGCTGAATCAGCGCACAAAAAAATGTCAAAAGTAGCGGAACTTCACCAACCTCTTCCATCATACCACGTGACTCTAAATAAGTAATAGCCTCTTCTCCTAGTTCCGGTTTGCTCTGGAAAAACTTCTGCTTCACGAATTCAATAGTTTGTGCTTTGGTGAACCCGTTGACATTAACTATGTTGTCAAAGCTGATATTAGTTAATTTCCGTTCTGCGGATTTCCGCAAAGTAAGAAGAAGGTTAACACTTGGAAACTTTTCTCGTCTCAAGATTGCAAAAATGTCCCTAGAGAGTTCCGTATCCTCCAATTCGCTGGACATTTCATCTAGACCATCAAGTATCATATAAAAGCTCTCAGGTGAATTTTCCATTGCCTTTTCTAACTGGACGCATTTTTCGTCAGTGACTTCTTCCCCGCAAAGGACCAAAATGGACTCAACAAATGATTTACAGTTTGGATCAAGAAGTCGAAATTGCAAGAGCATGAGCAAATTAACTCCTGGCAGACACTTTCCTTCAAGCCAGTCGTATATTATCTTCAGAGTAAGAGTTGTTTTACCTGCCCCCGCATCGCCATAGATAACTGTTCTACTGCCCGAAAGTTTTAAAATATCGCTTACTGTTTCCAATGTTGCGTTATAAGAATCAATTACATTGAAGTTGCCAGTTTTTCTGTATTGAAGGGACAGATTAACAAAATAAGTGTCCAGATGCATAGGGTCTAACCAGGGAGCTATTTTCTGTTGGGAAACAAGTTTCGTGTAGACTTTCACTTTCAGGTTCGTGCAAGTGTTGGTGACAATTTCAGGTTCTGAAGAGAAATAAAATAAAAGGAGATCATCATCATCATCGCCATCGCCACAGCCACCGCCACCAGCACCACCACCATCATCATCATCATCATCAGCATCATCATCATCATCATCATCACCAATCATCACTCATCGTCACTTATCACCATCACCACACCATCATCACACCATCATCATCACTATCATCAACAACATCAGCATCAGCAGCATCACCATCAGCATCATCAGCAGCACATCATCACTCATCACCATCACTCATCACCACTCATCGTCACTCAACACTCATCGTCATCCATCACTCATCACTCGTCACATCATCATCACTCATCACATCATCAGCATCACATCATCACACATCATCGTCACTCATCACTCATCGTCACTCATCATCATCATCATCGTCACTCATCATCATCACTCATCACTCATCACATCATCATCACTCATCACATCAGTAGCATCACTCATCATCATCACATCATCTGACTCATCACTCATCACTCATCGTCACTCATCACTCATCGTCACTCATTACTCATCACTCGTTACTCATCGTCACTCATCACTCATCGTCACTCTTGACTCATCGTCATTCATCACTCATTCTCACTCATCACTCAATCATCGTCATCGTCGTGTTCAAAAATCATGTGCTTCAGAGTCACTCGATATATCAATGCCATGTGCACAACAACTCAATGCACCATGTTTTCGAGTATAAGTACTACTACACTGTTTATAGCTTTCCAAAATCGTACAATCACTCAATAGTCAACTTTAATAAGGCCATCGAACGGTGCGAGTTCTTCAGAGTGAAATATTAGGGTGTATTAGCATGATGGCAATAGGGGAAAAAGGACAATTATGTATCATGAAATCACTGTCATCGCCACCAACACTACCACCACCAGCACCAACATCATTGATAAACATTCTATTCTTTATCAATTTTAAGTGACCCCATCTGATTCATCATCAATTTGATGACGCTAATTCGCCATTTGTCTATTAATTTTCAACAAATGTTTTTTTTTTTTTTTTCATCCAAGTGCAATTGGATCATTGCAAATTGTCCAATGGTTTTGAAACTGAATACAAACATACACGCCGTGCGAAACATGATATATTGGCGTATATCACAACTTACCGGGAGACTTCAAAAGTCTTGTGGTCATTTCTGCAGCATCAACTGCAACTGAATCCATTCTATTAACTGCAAAATAAAAATATAATATAGTTCATAATCTACAGTGTAATGGAGTAAAATAATTTCTTTGCCCCTTATCGGAATTGTAAGGGATATGTCAGTATTGTAACTGTCAATACGATAAAATGATCCCATTATCCCACACAAACAATGTTCATTCATGAAACGTTAACGTTCTTTGGAAATGGAAAAAGAGTCGAAACATTCAATTTCCATTAATCAATTCAAGATCGATTGTCTTCATCGTGGTCCCGTAGGTCCAAACTGACACACTGTTACCTATATGACAATAATCTCCACTGCTGTCTATCCTTTCTTGTCTATTGAGATGAGGTAAGAGAGGTCGGCAAGCATTGACACATATTAAATCATGTCTTATTCCAGATCTATGGATAGGTAGCTTAAGTTAAAATTTGTTTTCGAAATTTGTTCAAATTGAGTTAATAAGGCCTTTTTCAGCAATTTATTTCTTTGATACCTGTTCATCTATAATAAAGATTAAATTAAAAATTCCTTTAACACTAGTGAGTTATATATCAACAATGCGCACTTTCACCTTGCTTGTTACATTACTTAAAGAATTTATTTTTTGACGTGTATGTATCGTATGTTATATATGCTGAAATATGAAAAGAGAAAAAAACGTACGTCTCTTTCTTTGTCCTCTTCGATGAGAATGGTAAAGCCCTCCAAATAAAATGGCGGAAACCATAACAATTACAAGTGGTACAAGAATCCAAAGTATAACGTGGTATGCAATGCTCCTCTCGATTGTCTCCCGTGTTGTCAGGTTTGAGATGGAATTTCCATTCGTTTTTGTATTCCACATGGATGTCGTCAACAACTTTTCCTTTCCTAACGATCATGGAAGGAAACAATCTTTATAACTTCAGATCAAAATCGTTTTTCTTTTTGCTACACAAATACGTTAATAACCTCGCCGAATTCTAAACCACCATATAACATTTATTTGAAACGTGCAATTATTGTTAAAGGAATATTCCAGTAAATTTTCATGAATGATAGAGGACTATTACAGAAACAAATAATTGTAAAAACCATGTTGATATCTTTTCTTGGTTTTGGAAGTTCGAAAGTTACAAAGAATTCAGCAGTATGTTGAAAGGTGACCTTACAGTGTACAGTATGATGTCATACTTGCAGATCCAAGACGCATTTTATGTATTTTTTTGAAGAAGAAAAAAATTGCCTCTTTTTAAATTACTGGAAATATTTTTTGTTTAGTTATTGAGATGGAGTATAACATACACTTTACAAGAAAAGGCTTTACCCATCCGCTCATGTCCCTTACACTCTAAAAGAAAAGAAGTGTTGTATTTATTATTATTATTTTTTATTTTGTATCTGCAAGTATGGCACAACACTGTATACAGCACTGATCACTTTGGCACGAGTGAAATCCTTGAAATGCAGTGACTCGTAAACGGAATAAGATATTCACTTTTTATTCAAAACTATTCACAGGTATATTCCTTTCAGGTAATCTGACTTACAGTGATATAGCTTTAGCTTTTCAGTTTAAAATGTTAAGACTGGACGCTAATGTAGGGAAATGTCGTGCATTTTACATAGGGGCAAGGTATATTCTAGATAGCAAAATGAAAATATGAAACTTCTCCTCTCTAACCTGCTTCTTTTCTAAATTATTATAATGTTTGAAAAATTATTTTAATGTTTGAAAAATAAAGACCTTGTGACACGTTATTTATTGCAAGATTGTGATAAGAATGAAATGAGGTGCAATACAATTAGTCCGTTTATAGGTCCAGTGGCTCAGTGGTTCAGGAGTCGTTCTCGTATGCGAGGAGATGCCGGGTTCGATTCCCGCCGCAAGAGCTGCATCGTGTCTTTCAGCAAAACACTTTACTTGCTCCAGACCAAAAACAAGAAAACCGCGAAAAGCGTTTTCCCGAACAGCGGCACAAGAGATCCCGTGAAAAAGAGGTTAAGCCCTGAACCCAAGTGCATACCGCGGCCGTTCTATGAACAGTTCAGACTACTTTAAAAGAAAGTCACTGGACGATCTATAGGAGGAAAATGTCACATGACACACTACGAAGAGATCTCCGCGTAACTTTCCAGTGGTCGCGAGTCAAAAACCGTAGACCCCACTGGAAAAACCCCGGTGGATAGCTGCAAGTTATCCCAGAGCTCATGACGGAACCAAGCTTGAGAAAGTTCCCACCTCCACAACGGGGAGGGGGGTGAACAACCTCTCAGAAAAGCCATGCTACGTCGAGGAAAGGCGGGCCAAGGCCACACCATCAAAGGAAGCGCTCCGGGATTGAGATGCAGTCCGCCGGAGCCCGGGAAAGAGACAAAAATCATCCCTGACCCGAGGCTCGTACGTGAAGCCTGCAAGGTCTTAAGCAGCCAAAGTTCGTCCTGCGCCGAGACGAGAGGAACGATTCCAGAACTCTTTGAGTCCGTACCTCTCTGTCCGAAAAGGAGACCACAACAGTGGCGCAAAACGGCGGGAAACTGAAAAGCCTCTCTCAGCCCTAGTGGTAAAAAGGTGAACGAAAAACCCCGGCATTCTGCCTGTCGAAAAAGGTCAAGTACCCGTCCAAGTTTCTGACATAAGGGGTCACAAGAAAAGTGCCCCTACCTCAATCAAGAAGCCTCCGTCGGCACCGACGGTGAAATCTGACGGGTGAAAACTTCGTTCCTTACACCAGGTGGGAGCACCCGCACCACCACCCAAGGGGGTGACCACCGACTGAACGTGTAAAGCGGAGGTACTGAACGACACCATCCGCAGTCCAGAAAAAACTGCCGACCCTGAGCAAAGGTTGTTTAAACCTACTGACCAAAAATCAAAGGCTAGCGAAATAAAAGGCAGGCCGTTAATATAAAACGTATACAAGAAGGGCTGCCAACCGTGTAAGGCTATGTAGCTGTGAGACGGTATGGGTCGTAAGACCGCGGAGCCGTACAACATAGTCAACGGCACCCAAGCGGGGTCTGAAAACTGTAGCAGTTGCGGAATCGCGTAGCTCCAGGCCACACCTATCAACAGCGAAACTTGTCTAAGAAGTTGACTGGAAAAAGTGTTAACGGACTACGTATAGTAACAACCTTGAAACCGCGGAGCCTACGGCTACGGGCGCGGAGAAAACTAATACTGTATGTCTGTACGGGCAGTTAAGTAACAGGCCGTAAAACCGCATGGAAGCTGCTTTAAGGTGTTAAAGTATGGAATGAATCATACGTGCCGTTGTTGGTAATAGCTACCCCAAACGTAAGGTTGTCTATCAAAAGGCCACCTATGGTCAAGAAAAATATCCTTCATGGAGTTAATATCGACAAGGAGGGTGTAACGTACTACGTCAACCGTATGAGTCATAAACCCCTGCACTGGGGTAGAAATCACGAAAGAGTTGACGTCCTGTGTATACTACACGGACCGTTAATTCCGTTAAACACCCTGCACCACGGAGCTGAAAAGCGCGTGGCTACTGGGGGGACTTACGCTGTACAAAGTATGCAACCCCGTTAAGTATTATAGATCCGTTATGGGTCTACAAAAGCGTCAGCATGACAAGTAAAAACCACTAGTCATCCGCCAACTATGTCTCTGTGCACCACGGAGCAAAAAGCTCGTGGCTACGCGAGGGGGACAACTGGTACTGGTACGTGTCCCGTGTCCCGAACGTAGTAGCTATCAGTACAAAAGAACCGTCTAGGTCCACGATAGCGTGAACGTACTACACCTGTAACGTGAGTCGTTATCTCATTATACTTCTATTCACCACGGGGCCACCGAGTAAGTGGCTACGCGTAGGGAAGATGTACTCAGTACGCGTTCCCGTTGAGAATAGTTAAAATATATATACTGAGGCCGTAAGGAATACGGAGAAGTTCACGTGCCACGCAAGCTATACGAGTCGTAAACTGAGTTTGTTTCATCACGGAGCTACGAAACCGGTAGCTGCGTGGGGAAGAGGGGAGTACCGTCGTACTCAGTATGTGTTCCGGTAAGAAAAACGGCCGCGGAACTCTGTAGTTCATGGCTACTGGTCCTCTACCACACAGCCGCGCTGCTGGTGTAGGCCGTTAACTCCGTTTGTATATAATCACTACGGAGCCGCGTAGCCGGCGGCTACGCGTGGGGGACTGCCGTCGAATGCTAAAAACGTCCCAGCAAGAAAAACGACCGCAGAACACTGCAACACGCGGCTAACGGTCGCAATATCCCGAATTCCGTTACCCGGGTTTATCGTACGTTGTACGTAAAACCGCGTTAATATCTGTAGAATGTGAGCCGAAGGTCTCGTTCGACGCAAGAATCATATTCAGAGTAGTTTGAACGGTCGTGGAACTACGTAACACGGAGGGAATAGCTCTTGTGATGGTATGCCTCCCGTAAAGAAGGAATGAATTCTTATCACCCGAGCGCTAGGCCTCGAAACCCGAGCAAGCGCTACACGCAACGCATCCTGTGAGCGTGACGTACCGACAAACGGGGACTTGTCCTTGTGTCCATGAAACTGGTGAAAAACTATGCAGAACCATGACGTTCAACGCGAAAATCTCACCAAGTCAGCTCACACGGACGTGGAGATCTCCTAAGATTGTAACTATCACCTGACCCTGTAGCTAAAAAGCTAAAGGGTATACTATCGGGTGTGACGTACGTTGTACATTACCTTGCTGTAGAACTATGCAGCCCTACGGACCCAAACGTCATCCCATGCCCCGGACGGAGCCGCCGAGTTATTTTACGGACCCTTACGGGGTCGTGAAAACAAGCCCTGGGGGCCGTATGGAACCGATCACCGGAGCCGTACGGACCCTAATGGACCCGTGCAAATAATCCAATGGCTCTACAACTAGCCCTAAAAAAGGGTACTAACTCACGTAAGACCCCGTAGGGCGTCGCTTCTTGTGGGCCTACCGGTCCCATCGCGGAACCGAGGACCACAGCGGTGTACACGGGTTTGAACATGTCGATAACACCAAAGCGCAACCGAAGAAGCGTTTACATGCGACGCATCGCAGGACAGTCAAGGCGCGTAACGCACCGACACTAGGGACCTGCCCTTCGTGTCGATGATATAGGCGCAAAACATCGCGGAACTGTAACGTTCAACGCGGAAAATCCGACAGAGGCAGTTCACACGGCCGTGGAACAGCGTAGCTAATGGCTACAGAGACGGGAAGAAAATAGCTCTCGTGATGCTATACTTCTCGTGAAGACTGTCACCTATCACCTGACCAAGTAGTTTCCTAGCTAGCGTACTCAATTTCGGGGTTCATCGTACAGTGTACGTTATCCCATTGCAAAAACTCTGAAGTCGTACAGGCCCGTACGGTCTAGAGAAGCGTTTGCACGCTATGCCTAACGGGACCTCTTAGGTGCGTAACGTACCGACGCTCGGAGGCCTGTCCTCCGTGCCTATGATACTGGTGAAAGTAATTGCGGAACTGTAACGTTCAACGCGGATAATCGTATTAATGGTGTTCACATGATCGTGGAACTGCGTAGCTAATGGCTACGGAACCATGAATAGAATAGCTCTCACGGCGCTGTACTTCTTGTGAAGATTATCACTTGTCACCTGGCCACATAGCTCGTAGCAAGCGGGTGCATATCCGGGTAAATCGTACGGTGTACGATATCCTGTTACAAAACTACGGAGCCGTACGCATCCGAACACCGAAGCCGCACTCTCTCGGCCGCACCTTAAAAATACCGGTCGCGGTGGAGTCTGTGCTCCAACCACGCCGCTTGAACCCAATCGCTGCAAAGAGTACAAAGAATGGACTCGCAGCATGATCTGCACGCGTAACGCGTGAGATGGATGTGACAGGAGCGTAAATCAAAGAAGCGTTAGCACGCTACGCCGGGACATCATGGGTGTGTAGAGCATCGACACTCGGAAACCTGTCCTCCATGTCCATGATACTGGTGAAAATAATTACGGAACTGTAATGTTCAACGAAGACAATCTTAATTGCGTTCGCACGAGTCGTGGAACTGCGTAGCTAATGGCTACGGGACCAAGAAGAAAATAGCTGTCGTGATGCTATACTTCTTGTAAAGAAAGTCATCTGTCACCTGACCACGTAGCGTAGTAGCTAGTGGGCGTATAACCGGGTTAACCGTACAGTGTACGTTATCCCGTTAAAGATAAGTTCCGCTCACTGGAGCCGTCCAATGGAAGCGAAAGGACCCGTAAACGCGGACAGTGGAATCGTATGGAACCGTGCGGACCCGTAAACACGGGCTGCGGAACCGTCCAATGGAACCGTACGGACCCGTAAAACACGGACCGTGGAACCGTACGGACCCGTAAACATGGGCCGTGGAACCGTATAACTGCCGTAGCCTTTGTTTGGCTAAGGGACCAAGAAGAAAAACAGCTGTCTCAATGCTATACTTCCGGATTAACCGTACAGTGTACGTCTTTCAAGAGGCGCTCCGCTGAGAGTGGGCGGCGGCCCCGCCTCCCTGGCTTTGGGCCTAGGTGGCGGTGGCGGCGGGGGGGGGGGGACGAAGAGGGCCTATCAGACCGTCGCTTCTCCACTTTCTCCGCCGCTCTTTGAAAGTACCGGTCGCGGTGGAGTCTGTGCTCCGACCACGCCGCTAGATCCCAATCGCTGCAAAGAGTACAGGGATTTGACACGCAGCATAATCTGCACGCGTAACACGTGAAATGGATGTGACCGGAGCGTAATTTAAAGAAGCGTTTGCACGCTACGCATCGCGGGACATCCTGGGTGTGTAAAACATCGACACTCGGGGACCTGTCCTCCATGTCCATGATACTGGTAAAAATAAATACGGAACTTGTAACGTTCAACGTAGACAGTCTTAATTGCGTTAACACGAGCCGTGGAACTGCGTAGCTAAAGGCTACGGGACCAAGAAGAAAAATAGCTGTCAATGCTATACTTCTTGTCAAGAATATCACCTGTCACCTGACCACGTAGCTTGTAGCTAGTGGGCGTATAACCGGATTAAACCGTACGATGTACGTTAACCCGTTAAATACGGACCCGTGTAAACACGGGCTGGGAACCGTCCAATGGAACCGCCCGCCCCATAACAACGGGCCGCGGAACTGTATGGAACCGTTTCATGGAACCGTCCAACCCGTAACAACGGGCCGCGGAACCGTATGGAACCGTCCAATGGAACCGTCCGCCCCGTAACAACGGGCCGCGGAACCGTATAAAACAGTCCAATGGAACCGTCCGCCCCGTAACAACGGGCCGCGGAACCGTATGGACCACGGAACCGTATGGAACCGTCCCACGGAACCGCACAATGCCCCGTAAATAGGGCTGCGGAACCGTCAGGGATCGTCCAACGGAACCGTATGGAACCGTGTCTATGGAACAGTCTCAATAGAACCGGCCCCTGGAACCGCACAATGCCCGTAAATAGAGCTGCGGAACCATCTGGGACCGTCCAACGGAACCTTACTGACCCGTCAATAGGATCTTACTACAACTTAGGTGACGCGTATAGCGCCCCTAAGAGGTTATATATATATATCTCTCTCTCTTACTGTTACCGCTCTCGGCGCAACGCCTCTAAGAGCGTAACCTTCTCAGTAAATTTCTTTTATATCTGAAAAGAGAAGAACATATATCCATGCGTACATACATAAATACGGCAAAGTAAGTATGATCTTACGGACACGCTAAAGAGAGACGAGGCATAGCATTCTAAACAGAACATCAAAACCTTCTTAAACAGAAAAAAATTTACACTGAAAAAATTTCTTAGGAAGAGAAGAACATATTTCCATGCGTACATACATAAATACGGCAAAGTAACTATGATCTTACGGTTAGCTAAAGATAGACGAGGCATAGCATTCTAAACAGAACAACAACACTTTCTTAAACAGAAAATTGTTTTAATCGAAACAAATTTCTATCTGAAAAACTTTAGAAACCCGAGAAAACGCATCCAACGTAACGACTTTATTAGCGCCGGGGTAGCGTGGGAAACACCAACCACTGTGTACTCGAGGTCTGTAAAGATAAAAAGGAAAGATTAGTTTCCCTGTAAATAGGACGTCGGAGAGACCCACTCCCGGTCTCTCCAACACCCCAAAATTCAACCTTCAAAATTAAACATTTTTTCTCAAATCTGTGTAAGAAAAACAAAAATATTCATACGCTGGTAACGTGAAAACGAAAATAAGCTCTCTTGTAACAACTGTAGCTCCTTGGAGTTGTTAGAGGGCGACCCCTCGAACACCCAACGGTGACTTCGACCCAATGCGCATGCGCCAAAATCGGAAAAGGAAATTGGCCTAGGTGTACTGAAATATCCTAACGTGCTAAAACACTATACATAGTATAACGCTAGGTTCACCTCGAGGCGGGTGAGGCTGAGGGAGAAAAAGACTAAATCCCGAGGCGAGAGGTCCCCTAGACAGGCACAACTGGTGCTCTAGGACCTAAAACACCCTCCACGAGAGTAGGACGCTCTCGAACTAGCCACTCGCTTTGTACGAATGGGGACAGAAATCGCTATCCTAAGTGTAGGCTACACGGGTAAAGTCGTGTAGGTCGGCCGAAGAATCTCGGACCCATGGCTACCTTGTCCTTACCTTGAAAGACTTGACAAGGCGAGCCGGATGAGAAAGGCAGCGTAAAAATCCTCCAGGTAGAAGCTGCAACGGAGAAAAGAGTTAAAAAAAGGTTAAATTAATTAAAATAAAAATGACCAGTTTCAGCGATGTTAGTGCAAACAACACGCTGAAAAAGAGTGAGGTGGTACAGAGGTATTATGGAGGTCAGGGCTTGGCTGATTGCTGCATTTCTTAGGGTCGGTTAGAAGTGCGTTAGAATCAGGTCGTGTGACCAAATTGCATAATTATAGCATGGGAGGTAAGGTATAACTTGAAGTAAATACTAAAGTTACTCGTTAGGCTTAACGTTAGGCATAGCTAATGTTAGTTCCGATTCGTTCAAAATTGAGCAAAAACAGTGTAATTTAGCAGGGATTATTTACTTGTAAGGATTATAAACAAGTAAATGGGTCACTAAAATCCGACGTGATTAACATAAATTGTCTTTATTATAGTAATTTGGGATGAAACTTTACAGATCAATCTTTAATTTGTAGTGCAACAGTGCCCATGTACCTATTTCGCATATCATTTGCATAACATTTTATTGAAAAATTGGTGTAAACATTTCCTTTTATATTATATTAGTTTTGTGCATCATAGAAAGGAACAATGCATGTTTATAGGAAAGTAGAGTGCCAAATCCTATCAGATAGATCTCATTGGCAAAATCAGGTAAATTTGTCGGTCAAAAAGGTCAAAAAATTAAAATTGACGTATGAATTTTTTCTTGATCCAAAAAATCAAGAGTACTATCAAATGAAAGGTCTTTTTCAACAATTCATGAATTCTATCAATAATTTTTTCTCATTAAACAATTAGTCCGGCAGATATGTTCAAAAAATGATAAAATTGTGCACTTTATGATACAAGCATGAACATTGGCACACATGATGGTGAGGTCCTATGAAACAGTTGTGGCTATCAGCTATCGCAGACTTGTCCCTTAACCAATATGGCCGCCATTTAACCACTTGGCCGCCGTCATGAGCTAATTTATTTAAAATTGGCAGGCTATTTCCATGATAGAAGCGTGGAGCTTGGCACGCACTGAAATATTATTTAAACCATTATTAGGCATAGCTCTATCGCATATCTATCTATTAACCAAAATGATGGCTAATTGGCTAATTTTTATCAAATGGTGGCTAATTTTTGAAAATGGCGGCTAATTTTTGAAAATGCTGGCCAATTTTCTAAAATGGCCGCTAATTTTTCAAAATGGCCGCTATTTTTCTCATAATGGCGGACTTTTTTGAAAATGGTCGCTATTCGGAGTTATTATAAACTATTGTTACATACGACTTTTCACAAGAAATCAAGGACGTTCCAGTGGGTGACGAAAATTGCGCAATAACACTGTCATTCAATAACTGGGTGGCGCAGTTCCATAAAATTCCATGATGATCCCATATATTGACTCGAACTGACCTGCTGACACAATCTACTCGATTTGGAACATAGTGACAATATTTCTAAAATTAACTCCATCATCAGAGAGTTACGCCCGGCTACGACCGTTCATAAAAAATATAAAAAAAGTGTTTGTAATCTATATAAGCAGCTGTCAATCGGTGAGGCTTCATCAATATACTACTAACTGTGTCTGTGCTCTTACATCGAGAATTAACTGCCTTTATTCAATGTGTGGATATTTATCATACGGTCAACTTGAAATAATATCTTGACTTTTGCTTAAGGATTAAATTATACGAGATGTCTCTGCTTTAAAACTGTCTGCCGCTATAAATTGTAAATTGGATCCATACTTTTAATGAGCTCATATCTCCTACGCACTTAAAAGTCTGAAAGAAATCAATATTTTTACAGAACTTATCGCGGAACTGAAACATTTTCATGGAATACTCAAAGGGCTTTACACAAATACCAAGCGTCGCCCAAAGAGATACTAGACATTGGGGCTACAAATTAAATGTTTTCAACAATGCAATGTCTATTCAGTATATAAGATATCACTGTATAGTTTATGTTTTGAAGGATAATTTTACATAGTGTTGCAAGTTCCATGCTTGTATTATGAAAATTCTGAACAAAATATAGGCAAAATTGCTCCGGATGGTGGCCATTTTTAAAAATGTCGGCCATTTTTATTAAGAGACAAGTCTACGATGACCATATAGCTAAAAACCATTTTAGGACATATGTGAGCTGTGTGCCAAGTTTCGTGCCTGTATCATAAAGTATACATGCCATTTAACGCATATATCTGTCGGACTAAATGTACATTAATTAACATCTATAAAGGGCGTCCTGTAGTGCCAACACTATGTTTCCCCAACAATACTCATCTTTTAGTGATATTATATCTATCTCATTTTCTCTTATAATGTAAATTTTAACGATTTTGTTACTTTCATGGACATTTAAATTCTATACAGCCAGCCAAGTAAAAAAAAAAGAAGAATACTCAGCTTGAACATATTGTTCGGTAGTATAATCCGACAAGTAAAACTGGTACTACACAGGATTAAATTTAACCAGATAATAGTTTGCCCATTCTTGTTATTTAAGTTCGTGGCATAATTACAAATACTTTCACACTGCGCGTTTTTTGTGCATACTACCAAGATAACGGAGGAGGTGTATAGACCTTTTCAAACCGAATTTGCCGAACGTCATTACTTCTGAGCTTCGACCAATCAACTGCAAAGGGAATTTTCCCTTTGTTACCCAACCAATCAACTGCAGTTACTGGAGGAAAAGTTATAACAAGTATGCGCGTGCGTACTACCGCACGTATGATTAGCGTTTGAAAGCATGTTTTTTTTTTTTTTTTTTTTTTTCTTCAAATACGCTTCGTCCCTTTACCCGCGTGAATTGTGCAGACGGTCAAGATCCCCAAATATTTGATTGATTGATAAGATTGCCCCATAAACCATTTGTCCACTAAGGACACGTGAATTTCGACCATGTGACATAATACAAATTAATTTTCCGGAAATTGCTGAAAATGGTATTCACGTGGTTGGAAATGTGACCTGAGGTCATCAGACCGCATAACAACCGCGCGCATTCACCCCACATTGGAGTGAAAACATGACGATCAGCTGTGTTTGTTTACATGCCATACGTACCGCCGCACACAGTAAACGCATACGGACTTGTCCACGTATATCGCGCAAAGGTTTGTTTTCACTCCAGCAAATGACGTCATCTCCCGGATGTGGCGTGAACCAACCAAGTGACTATCAGCTGCCTTCTTGCTAAAGCGTGTGGGTTGTTCGTTTTGGGGTACAACTGTTCATGAAAACCATCCACATCTCGAAAAAATGTTCTCTACTCTCTTTGTGTTGACTATAGGTATATATATAGGCTTTCCCTGACCAGTCCGTGTGGAGACTGCTTACAGCATTGGGCATGGCCGGACGAGATTAAAAAAAAAATGGGAAGCCCTAGACTAGGGAAAGAGGCAGAACAGATTTAATGCTGGTGATGGAACAGACGTAATGAAATAGGGTAGAAACCAAGACGAGACGAGGAGTATCTGACCAACACTAATGACCCGCCAACAAGAAGGCGGTAAAGGGTCGAAACGACATGTGTTTGTTGGAAAATCGTCTGATGACTTCGCCTCCTAATATCCTATGTTGACGTGCTGTTATTGATTTATGTTCAGTGTCGAATTATCTGAGGAGGTGCGAACGGATTTCATATTTCATATTCTAGGAGCAATCAACGTTTGTTGGCTGTTGATGTGGCATCCGGGATGTGTTTTATAAACATACATGTACGTACGTGTAGTACCAGGAATGCTTCAAATATGCTATATTATTTCATATCACTGAACCAGGAATGTAGCCAGCTTGCGTACCTCCCTCGTTTGCATAGGAGTGTTTTTTTTTTTTGTTTTTTTTTGCTTCATCCCGATTTTTATATAACGAGTCCGGGAGATACTCTCAATCGAAGGTATTATATGGTACTAAATCGGGGTACGACGCATGCATAGAACTAACAACCTCAATCACAACGTACCGAAGCCGTTGTTTTAAGTACATTCGTCTACATCATTTCATACGAGCCTACAATAAACTAATTTTTAATATATTTAGGTGATGCGATAGATTTGAGGTCAAATGGAAATTTGATTGATCATCTTACCTGTAACTGTCACGTTCGTTGTTGGTATATTGAAATGAATTGATGAATTCAAAGCTACAATAACCAAAGAGTACAGCCCTGTATGCTGTGTCGTTGCATTCTTGATTCTTAGCGCTCCGCCTATGATTAAGTCATATCCCGGGACTGGTCTTTCACCAAAGCTTATTATAAACATATCATCTTTATTCCATCGGATATCACGTATTCCATATTTTGTTGTGAAATTACACGCAATGGTACCGGTTTCATGTACATTAAGTACAAGTGTTGATGGGCAGAAAACATCCACATCAGCTTCCGTCATCACTCCTGTGGAAATGGAAACGGCAATAATATTGGGTTTACCTTATCTGTAAATCTGCATATATCAGTCCAGGAGAAACCTTAATTTTCAGAATCATTCAGATCCTTAAAGTTAATAATTTTGATGGAAACATATGTGCACCCATAATGCGCTACGCGTCTCATATGTTTGTACTGTGTAGACAAATTTAAAATAAATGTAGAAAATATCAACTTTATGGAAATAAAAAAATGGGCAATAAATGGCAAAATTCTTGAAGTGAAAACACTCTTTTGGTCTAGAAATATGTCCTTAAACTTTTAACAGTGAAATTATTTATGTTACCCTTATTACTGACAGACAATTAGCACTAAAGGAGAGTTACCAGTGGCGTAGGAACAATTTTTTCTTGGAGGGGCTGAAGCTTTATTTCTCCAAGGACCTCGACCCCCATCCCCACCCAGAAGCCTCGTTTTTGGCATGGTTTCTTGGGCATGTTTGGCGCTTTGGGCATTTTTTCTCTTTTTTCAAAGAAGAATGAAAAAGTGACATTCTTCTTCTTGTTGAACTTATTGTTATCTTTTTTTGAACTCTAACAGACTTGCTTGATATCAGTCATCATGAAAGGCAAAAACGCAAATTGTGGTTATGCTCCCTGCACTCAGTTGGGGTCCCGCAAATGCAGCTTCGAGCTCAAAATGATATGACGGTGCTATAAAGCCGTTCGAAATTACATTACGTTTTTATCAACATAATCGAAGAAATTAGAACATATGACAATATCCTATAAAGTTATATTATTTAAAGTGGGTATAAATAAGTCTTATAAGGGGGTTTTCGTATATGAGAAGTGGGGGGGCTAAAGCATAGTTTAGCCCCTAGCCCCCCCCCCCTCTCCCCTTAGTGATCGCTTCCTACGCCCTTGTGTAAAGGTACACTTAGCGATCAGGTACACTTAGTGATCCTTACAATGAAGGTTCTTGCGGGCTGGTTCTAATCAAGATTTACATTTTGTTGTTCTGTAGATTACTAATAGTCATTGGCGGCGGAAGATGTTTGAATATGGGAGGGGGGGGGGGCAGAGGATGTGCCGTATTTTCAAAACATGTAGCACAGCAATATAGCTTTAATGAGTCAAACACGACTCCCTCCCCAACCCCCAACCCCACCCAACGGAAAATTCTAAAACTTTTTATCATTAATGGTTACCCATTTTTTCATCTGTATTTAATTTACAGCTTCAAAAAATTCGAGATATTGTGATTCAAAATTCGGTAAAATAGAATATATTTTATACCAAAATCTACCAAACATTTATACTTGATTAACCAATTATATTGATCATGAATCGAAATATATTTAATATCTTAAAAAATGTGAAAAGCAAATAAGGGTTCCAAGTTCATTCAGGGTTCATCATTTTCTTGCTGAGAATTAATGTAACATTATATATAAATTATTCTAGACAGCCTAAATTCACACCCAGTTTTCAGCAAGTTAGTAGCAAGCAAGAGTCCTCATATTAGGTTTTGTGCAGAACACAAATTAAAGGCGCTCCACAAGTGACATTTGGGGTATTTTGCTTGATGTTTGTGTTACTTTCTTCAATTTGCCAATAAAAAAAGATCAATCATAATAAGGGGATTTAATATATTTGTGTATCTTTTTACCATGTATTAAATCGGGATTTATATATTTTTCATCACGGCATTAGTTCGTTTTACATTTTTTCACTTTTAACTGCAAAGCCTAATCAGTTACGTAGAGGAGGGAGATGGGGGTGCAGGGGACAATGCCCTCTGATGATTTTATTTGGGGTAAGTACCATTTCCCCCCAACCCCAGTAATGAAGATATGACAAATTGATTTTGTACAGTCAGCTTCCTTCACACATTTACTTTTTAAGTGTGCAAAGTCGACACACAGACGAATTGTGAATATTCTATTATATATATTATTTTAACATGTTAGTTGTTTTGATCTTGTCGGGTCGACTTTAGGAACCCTTTCCCCTCTTTCTACCAGTCTACGGGCCTGGATATTCACCTTTATGGGACAAATAAGGATTTGATAAAGGTCTGAGATTATTTTCTACACTGGGACATCAAATCAAATCAACTCCTAACAATTATATTTTGGGACATGTAACATCCCCCCTCCCCCCCCCACCCCACTGAAGATAACTGGGATGTCAAATCACGTTCCAACTGTCCAATCAACAATGATTGATCATAGATGTAAATTCCGATAGCTGATACAGTTTTGTAATTTTGTTTATGTTTGCAATGATATTATGAAGAAGGGCCTTTTACCAGTGTCTGCGAACCACTCCGAATTTCAATATTGTTGAGTAACTTTGATTTGGAGCCCCCATGTACCCTTGTGCAAATTATGAAGAGAAATGTTGGCTCTGTTCATGTAATTTTACCGAATTTAATTGGTTTTAAGCATAATTCTTATGAACGCCTCTGAATCCCTTATTTCGTGGTCGTACTGATCCGAGGGCGACTCTCTAAGTATAGGGCGCACCCAAGTGGATTTTCTGGATTTTTCTAGACTGTAGGGATAATGCCATCTGATTTTTTTAATTTTCAGAATTATGGTCCAAATTTTCTGATATTTCTAGATCTTGATCTAATATTTTGCGATTCTTCATAATTTTTGTCTCACTACCCCTCCAAATGGCTGAAGTTAGATCATTTTAATCCTAAATTAAGTACAATGTTAATTTGTTTTATTGCCTGATAATATTTTATATTATTTGTCAGCTCTCATGTAGTCGTTTACTTACCAAACAGCATTAAGAAAAATAAAGCTCTTAAGCATGTAGTATTCATGGGTGAAGTGCAGATCGTTTTCATTATTTGATAGTTTGAATCCCAATCAGCTCTCCCAACATTCCGTATGTTTTTCTCTCCTGAAAGTTAAAATGCAATAATACATAAATATGTTCTTCAAAAATCAATAATGTAAAGAATGATTTGAATTACACAAAACGTTTCAGTATATAAACAGATAAAATTCATCCAAATCGGGAGAAACCCAAGTTTTAAATTTGCAACGACTGATTATTCCATACCACAGCAACCTCCTTAAAGGGATATTGCAGTGAATTTCCATTCATATATATGATAGAGGGCTATAAAATAAACAATTTGCTGTAAAAATAATCTTTTTCCGTTTAGAAGTCATCGCATTTCAAAGATATACGAAAATGAAAATTCACTGGAATATTCCTTTAAACCAAATCATTTAGAAAGTGATGGCTGCACACCATTTGGCACTGCCACTGGTGTAAGCAGTTTGTTTTGATTATCCTCTATCCAGCCAAGTTAGATGGGCATATTAGGTGGATCTTCATTCAATGCTGCTTACCTGATATGTGTTTGCAAATGAGCACTCTTCACATTTTCTCAAAGGGTTCAGATGTTGGTGGTAATGCTTTCAGTTTTGGTGGTGTGGTTAAACCCTTCTTTTCTCAGATATATCTTGGATAACCACACATTGTACCTGACATTGTACCTGACATCAGAGATGTTACCCTGGGAATTTCTCCCATGACAGGATGCAATAAATTCACTCAGCCTCATCTAAAATCAATTCGTAACTATTTTGTAGTGCATTGAGCATGTTTTGTATACAGGTGGACCCACAGGGGTAGGAAGATTTCATAAAGTGTAGGGAATGACTTTGGAGGGCACTAAGCGGTAGATCCAAGAATTTGAAACAGAAGTTGTGCTTATCGATCCTAGATCCCCTTCCAAGGAAAAGTGTTCATATTTAGCCCACTTGTGAGAGAATGTTTTGAAAAGCAAATAAAACATATGAAGATTAACACAATTTGTGCAAATTTTCTGACATTTGAAAGGTGCGCGCTTCGGGTGCGCAGGGATCCGCCCTAATTCTCTAATATTTTAAAATAAATGGAGCCGTTTAACACAAATTCATACATCATAATCAGTAATACATGGGCATTTCATAAAGGGGCATTTTTTTTCTAGAGGGATATTTTTACATGCAAAATGGGCACTTTTAACTTAAAAGAGGAACACTTTTTGCTTGCAAGAGTGGCAATTTTGCTATTTTTTTTTTAAAATGCATTCCCCAGTGCCCCGGCTACTACCCTTCTGGGTGACTCAAAGTGCATCCCCCAGTGCCCCGGCTCGTACCCTTCTGGGTGGGCCAAAGTGCATTCCCCCAGTGCCCAGGCTCCTACCCTTCTGGGTGGGCCAAAGTGCATTCCCCCAGTGTCCCGGCTCCTATCCCTCTGGGTGGGCCAAAGTGCATTCCCCAGTGCCCCAGCTCCTACCCTTCTGGGTGGGCCACTGTATCACAACCAGATAAAACATGGTTTGCCAGAAGATGTGACACTATCTTAGCGTGTTCATGTACTGTTGCTCCAATATCAACCATGGCTCGATCTGAACTGGTGCCATCCATCACTAAGTTACTTGCATGTCAGCTTGCATTGGTTGTAATAACGAAGTAACAACATGAATATGTCTGTATCATCAGCTATTACTTTGATGCAAGTTGCTCACTGATTTTCCACGTACACAACTTGTTGTGGTAGAATTACACCAGCTTCTTCGTGGGTTGTCTTCAAGTCTGTTCATTGTATCAAAATACCTATGCTAACCTCTAGTGCAACTGAACTGGATACTGGAACAAGCAGTTTATGGTATCTCTTGGGATCATCGTCTTGAAGATTCTTCAATTTGTCTAATAATTGTTGACAAATTATATATATATATATATATATATATATATATATATATATATATATATATATATATATATATATATATATATATATATATATATATATATATATATATATATATATATATATATATATATATATATATATATATATATATATATATATATATATATATATATATATATATATATATATATATATATATATATATATATATATATATATATATATAATATATATATATATATATATATATATATATATATATTATATATATATATATATATATATATATATATATATATATTATATATATTTTCATTACTTATTGTTCTCTCTTGAAACATATATAAAATGATTCAACATTGTGAAATAAGAATACCATAACATTATTTTCTTTATAAACAGCAAAGTCAGCAAAATTATATGCTTAAACATAAACATAATTATAGACAAATTATATTGATGATCTGTACTTTGTTGTGGAGGACATTAAGGACTATTTTCTTGGGTCACAGATGTTTTGCGTATAATATGTGACGTCTGCTAGCATGCTGACATTCACATTCGATTCGAGTACCACTCTTTATGTTGTAATCACAATAGCGATCAAACACCACATGCACGTCACACTGGCTTAGTTTGTTTAAGGTTTACTTTAGAAAGCCATCAACATATTCTTGTACCGTGCCATGTGAAGGCAAGTGAAGGGTCCAAAGAACGGCACAGCTATCAACTAATATCACTTATGGCTTCTGAAGTGTTTGGACAGATTTTTGTAGTTTGTTTTTCATTGTATACTAACCAGATGTTGGTGCAAAGGGCAATTCAAAACAGAAAATGTTACTCACTTCTACGTCTCGAGGAGCCATAAAACCAACAAGCGTAGAAAAATTGTTTCAGCCTTTTGATAACCAAGGTCACCACTGTGCTTGATAGGGACTGGTGGAAGCCCTTTGGCCACTTCTCTTCATATTCAATTTGAACTTATTTGCCAATTACAACTGCATTGCGAACATTTGCTGTTTTATGGCACACCCTGCCTGACACAATGTCAATAAGACCAGTCAGCCAGTTGGATAGTCATCAACATAAAGTGGGTCAATGCTTATTTGCAATTTCTGTTTGACGTTGTCCCCAGATCGTAGCAGCCGGGAGGTGTGAAGGTGTCACTTCCCCCCTCCCCCACCGCAATTGTTGTCGGGAAATTTTCACCGATCTTCCCTAATGAGATGAACAATCAGAAATAAAAGCATTGCCAAAAAAAAAAAAGTTATGTCGGGGAAATTTGAACTTTGTCGGGAAACTTAATTATTTATAACCATAAAAACGAAACTTCATCCACTCATGTTCATCGCTAATTCTTTGTTCTCAATTTACAGAGAAAAATAATATTCATATGATTAAACACATCAACTAACTCCTTGTCTGTACAAGACTGTACGTCTTGTTTTCAACTTGTTGAATTGAATCACAATTGAAGCTATTGTTTCAACCAGTTTTATAAGAGATCAGATAACGCCCTCGTCCCTTATAACCATGGCAACTTGTGGCTGCTGCAAGTTGGTAGAGGATCCCCACTTTTCATCACCTACGTAAATTTCGTTTATTCGAATGGTATAATCATAAGAAATCCCTGGTATAACAATTACGAGCAAGCAAGTTTTGTCACTGTCAGGATGGAGGGAAAGCGCAAAAAACATGTCCGAACTAAGTTACAATGTGGACTGTGTAACCGACAATTTCATGATGACTATCGGAAAAACCATAATGTGAAATATCATAAGGATCTATTTTCAAAAGGAGTGCGTATACCATTTAAACTGTCAATGCCCCAGTTAATCCGTTTGTGGCAGCCGCAGCTGCATCAAGATTGAGAAAGAGCGCGAAAGTTACGGAAGTCAGTACCGATGAAGCTCATCATTTACCTGTAGCTGTAGGCCGACCAAGTACCAGCGGGATCCAGACTGAGGATACTGAGGCAGAAATCCATACTGAAGCAAGAGAGAATCCTCAGTCTGAAACTGATGTTGGGAATGAGGTGTTGCTATTATCTAATTAAGATTTTCATAGACCAATGGCTTCCATCATCAATTGTGAATTGACTGGTACAAGATAAAGTTACAGAGATAACACATGGAAAAATGAAGCAAAATATTTGTGGGCCAATAGTGATGAGAAAAACAGTGAAAAAATACATTTTGCGTTTTTCTTCTTCTGTAGTTCAAAACAAATGGTACCTAAATGAATGCTGGTGTTGCAGTTTTAAAACAAAAAGTCCCCATGAAAAATGGAAACCTATAGGGGCCTAAACAGTTAAGTTCCCATTCTGTTTTGGGGTGATATTGCTCTGTAAATCTGTGTTGAGTTTAGATAAAATATCAGCCATAAAATGCCGAAAATCGCAGAGCTCCTGCACCACACTAGGGGCCCTAAGGCGGGGCTAGACCCCACGCCGTTTTGGCTATTGCTTCGCGATAGCATAGACGCCTACGGCGTCAAACATTTTGTCGGGAAATATACCTTCACACACCCCCTCAATATAGTTTCTTAGCTACCCCCTTGGTTGTCCCTATCCTTGGCATTCGATTTCAGACGAGCTGTCATTTCTTCTTTGTGGGATGCAACTTCATGGACGTCTTGCTGGGCCTTTTCTGCTAAGTCCTTGAGGTGACGACTACAGATGTGAAGGCTAAGTGCGCAATGTTTCACGGCTGAAGGGTTCAGTGTTCTGTCAAAAAGACCACTTAGACATGTTAGACCATTGTCCATAACAAATAAATGTGGTTTCAATGAAGATGTCAGACCAAATTCGGCTCTATAGGTGGCGCATTGCATGTTGACCTTTCAGGAATGTTTCACACACCTGTTTTGGAGGGTACTCCATATATCGCAGGTAGTACCGTATCTTCCGAATAGTTGAGATGTCCAGCTGCAAAAACGTATGTCAGCATTAAATTCACAGCCCACAGGTGTAGTTAAATCCCCCACCCTCCCCCCTCCCCCCAATAGTTTCAGCTAGAATATCTCGAATAAAGAACAGCATGATACAAACCGGCTTGATCAGGTTATCCACCCAGAATTCTCCCGTTCTCCTATTGGTTATCTTGCTCGCAAGGGATTCCATCATATGATTCTGCTCAGTGTTCTGACAGTCTGATCTGAACTTAGTGTTGCGAATAATTTCTTCCGCTACAAGTTAGCAAGTCGAAGGGCTACTTGTATTTTGTGGAAAGTATTTTCCTGACAGCATACGATTAACTCCTCCAGGATTTCAGCACATCTAATCCACTCTAATCCACTTCCAGGAACTACTGTTCCAACACATCCCACATATATTAGTTGAAAAGTTTATACTGAAGAGCATTACCATTAGATATAATTGTTTGCACTGTTTTATTATCAATACAAATTTTGAGTGAAAGACTGGCAAATGTATGAATAATCTAATTTCGAATAAAATGAATCAGAAGATTGATAACAGTATTTTCAAGTATACAGTATACAGTTTATTTACGTGATGTCAACATTAATATTTTGTTAATTTTTAATTTTGAATGTAAATAGAGATGTTTGATATATATATATATATATATATATATATATATATATATATATATATATATATATATATATATATATATATATATATATATATATATATATATATATATATATATATATATATATATATATATATATATATATATATATATATATATATATATATATATATATATATATATATATATATATATATATATATATATATATATATATATGATAATATATATATATATATATATAACTGAAGCTCATAAATTGTGTGAACAACACAGTCTTGGACATAAAACCATTCTTTTAGGTGCTCTAAAAGCAATGATATTGTAACATATTTTGCACGGTGGTGGCCATCTTGGCCGTCAGGTCATTAAAGTGGTCAGAAATGGAATCTATGACATGAACAACATAGTATTGGGCACTGAAATCACTCTTACAGGTGCTCTTATTGCAAAGATATAACATGTTGTATATGGTGGCGGCCAACTTGGATATCTCAAAACGTTCAAGGCTACCAGAATCAGCAGATCTCAAAGATATAGAAACCAACAAAAACATCGCATGAACCAAATGTTTGGGTTCAGCTCAATATTGGGGTTTGCGCACTAGACTAATGTTGTTCAAAACGCTAACAATACTGACCAATGCAACGAGTTGCATTCTTGTAACAATGACAATGATCAGATGATACGAATTTTGCAACTACAATTTGTATTACAATTGATTGAAAAAAACAAAATATATTCACTGCCAAAAAATGACACTGGAATGTTAAGATGATATTAATTTAATAATCAAACACTAAACGTAGCAAGTAAGAGTAGAGATTAGTAAATAATATTTCAACATTAGCATGCAAAAACACCAAACTTTGACTACAGATATCTTGACTCCTTGACGTAAGCAATAATGAATGCGTAATATGCGGTAAGACCATAGCATGTACAGCTCATGTTATGCCTTTGCCTTGTGCAGTTGGGTGAAACATACAGTTTGTTGAGACCAGTGTCGTCGAGAGAGAGAAAGAGAAGGGGGGGGGGGGGTCAAAGGGGTTAATTGCCCCAGGTCCAAGGGGCCGTAAAAATTATGAAAAGGAATGTGCATTCAAACGAGGGCCGCGGCCCTAAAAATTGCCCAAGCCTGACAATGGCGATAGCGGTGTCAAAACAGAAACAGGTGATGACCTTGTTTGTTTGCTCGTCAGAATTTTCTGATATGCGGGCCCGGATTTTCAGTTTGCCCCTCGGGTCCTGCGATCTTCTCGGCAGCCCTGCAACCATCCACATAAAAACTACCGAAAATTTCTTAGATCTGGGCCAGCAGTTCTGATAGATCACCGACAAACAATTACAAAACATCACCTCACAAAACTGACCAAATTTTGTCTCAAATTGAGATTTTGGCTGAACGATGGTATGCCTATTTCCTTTATGGTTACTATTAATTTGAAAGAATAATCCCAACTGATGAAGAAGGCCTAGATTTAAATGATGTAACTTAATAATTATAGGCCCCATCAAGGGTCACTGATTAAGAAAGGAATTCTGGAATTACGATATTTAGACCTATGGTGTCGAAGTCTGTCTCAGCCTACAATCTTGGACAAAATTCTTAAGCCCCTTGTACCCGCCTCTATATTGGATTGTGAAGAGGATCATCCCGGGACACTTTCGTTTCAAGAAACATTGAAATGAGGAAAAAAGTGTATTAGGCTTAGTACGCTTGTTACGCTTTAGTGTGTTAGGCAATCGAATTTCTCGTAATTTTGGTCCCTGTAAAAATTAGAACAAAATATCCCAAACATACATCGTAATTCAACGTCTTTCCTACTAAAAGATGACGATAATTTGGTCAATTGAGCGATGAAACACAAAATCCGCAAACTTTCGTCTACCGATTGTGATGATGATGTGACCATATTTCACTCACATTAGTGATGTAATGAATATGTTTACTCCTTGTTGAAAGGAGTCTATCAGTCATGAATAAACAATTTTGGAATAAAATATGAATATATCAAAATGAAAAGATCATGGTCCGTAACAAAAGCGTTGTGTTTTCTGTAACCTGAAATTTTACTTTATCGTAATTTTCAAATATATATATAACCAACTCATATTGGACAAACATAATCTGAAATTGATTTTATTTTATCTTAATATTAAACCAATGTTTTAAGAAAGCCAACTGGTATAAGACAACCCACCCATTCAAACTTACTATAGCTAACATGTACATGTACGTGTTCATGGGGCTCTTTTCAACAAGCTACGATAAAGAGGCTCTGTTATTCAAATGAACAGAGAAATGTTGCTAATTTAAACAATACTTTTGCTGAACAACCAATGAGAATAATTGAAAAAAGGACTTACTTTTCTAGACGATTTATACTGTGGTACTATAACGATTAATCCAATTATGTATTACATCAAGGTGATTTCTTACGCTATATCATTATTTTGGATATCAACTAACTGGTATCATTTGAAAAATGTTCCTATGAACGACATATGCTCGATGTATGACTAAATGATATGCTTCGGCACAAAGTCTATCCAGAATGCAAATATGACACAAACTTAAAAAGGACTATTTATGGCTTTTTATTGACTAACGGGGAAAAGCAAACAACTTGGCATACAAAAAAAAAATAGAATACATAGTACAAAATGCAGAAATGTATTTACGTGTTAACCAGCCCAACTAGCAGACTAGTGCCACATAATGATAATACTGAGTTGGAGATGAATGAAGGCGCAAAAGGTGCCGCCCACGGGCTTTATATGTTACGTGATTCAATGCATATGAAAACCGCGCGTAGGCTTACATCTACTGTTATTGCTTAAAATCACTATTGACATTTCATGAATGGTAAATAGATAAAATGTTCAAAAAGTACCATTTCTCATCATTTCGATTATTTCTAAGAGTGACCGTGTTGACGTCACAGAGAGTCGCCTTCATAAGTTTCGACCCTCGAAAATTTCTCCTACTGCAAGACTCCTTGTCTTAGATGAATCATATGATAAGAATGTTGTCATTACTCCCACGATGTTATATATAGGATTAACAAGCTAAGGTCAACTCCGGAAAACACATAAAATATTCGCGCCCTTACATCAGCTATGGTCAGTTTTTCCACATGTTGGAAAATCGAACATCTCAAGGCCACCGAAAATGTACACATCACTGCCCTCACACTCAATACATACAATGTACAATTACACATACGGAGCACATTTAGGGAATGGTTTAAGCGGATACAGCGTGTACATTATTTAAGAAATATTGAGTGAGGGCGCAGGAAGTAGCAATGTCGTAGATGTCGGGGCACAATACTGGCACGAAAGAACCGCCAAAATGTAACTAGAAATATCATTCTGCTTACCAGACGGGATGTACCGGTACAGCTCTTCACACGGGATGTATTGATACATCCATTAAAAACCGAAATATTTCACTTTAAACCATCGAAAGTCACATAAGTAGTATGCAGGAGATACATAGGAATTTTTCGCTTTGGAGATACATTGGATTTGGGAGATAAACCGGACGGCCCATCACAAAATCACAAGGGCCGTCCGGTTTATCTCCCAAATCCAATGTATCTCCAAAGCGAAAAATTCCTATGTATCTCCTACCGACTTTTTTTTTCTTTTCTTTTCTTTTCTTGTCTTTCTTTATTGAATTTATTATGTAAAGTACAGAGAAACATCATTTCTGTCTATGGTTTTTTATTGCTATTATCACAAAAACACATCAAGTTTATCAAATACACATCAACTTTTAAACAATAAATGTATGAATACAACAAAATGTGAATACAAAACCCACAGCAGATTCAATCTATACTATTTCATTTCACAAAATTAACGAAATAGAACAAAAAAATCATGATACGATATACCTATATTTTTGTAAAACACACTTAAAAAGATAAAAGTGATTGTCACACATACCAACATAAATATAGGAATTACATATAAACTTTACAGCGAGAAACTAATGATTCGTACATAAATATATGGATCTTTAACCTCACTACTCATTTTAGGATTACCGTACGGTGCGGAGACTATTACATAGTTCCACCAATTCATTTCGGATTCTTGGTTAAAAAATCTCTTATTTCTTTTTCACCCACTGGAATTTGAACTGAGGTCTTCTTCTTCTGCGTAATTGCTTCCCTCCCACTAATTTTCCCTCACCCTGGTTAATATGATCTTTACAGGAAACATCATCTGTATTCAAGTTTTCTTCCTCAATAGGCCGGAAGTCTTTTTCCAACTCTGTCTTGAATTTCATATGCTTTTCCTCTATACCTAACACGAGTTCATCAATACGATCCGGTGGGGGGAAACTGTTAAACCACATAAGATCTATTAAAACTCGATAGTCGTTTGCCTTGAGAAATTGTTTCACTCTTGGATCTAAAGATTCCCATGTGTGTTTCACGCGTGCAGCATACTGAATGTTTAATGTTCTCCTTGCAATTTCAACTTGTTTATTTGGGTGTTTCTCACTTACACCATTCCTCAAGAAGAATCTCTTTGCACCCTGATGCATTGACAAATACTGTTTCTGCAAAGAAACCTCTAACTCCCAGTTAATTTCTTGCCTAAAAAGATCAAGAAGAAAACGAATTTGTTCTTGTTCGATGGAGTTATTGTCAAAATTAATTGACACATTGTCATTAATATGTTTTGTAATGCTACGTACCATAAAATCTTTGCGTGCTTGTTTGGCTTTATTCATCTTCTTGTTGACGTTCTGACCACGACCACACAATATCAAACGCAAGATCTTTCTGAGGTTTTGCAATATCTCTCAATGTTGTTGTACAACTTGAATCAAGCATAAACGTATAGCGAAATAAACAGGGGAAAAAGCTTTGTATGATCTGAAGCATTCCTTTTAAATAGAAAATACCATACAATTCATTTTGTAAAAAGGTATCAGACCTCACTATTTTGTGGAAGCGTGATTGAATAGTGTTTTGTGAAGGGTTGAAAATCAACCTTCTCAGTGAAACCTCGTAAGGATTTTCTGTCATATTTCCTCTGTAAATTTGAAATACATTTAAGAAATGTTTCATGTGTTAACAAAACAGTTTTAAACTCCTGTTCAAATTCAACTAATACATGTTTACAAAAAAATAATAAGCAAGTGAAATAGATTGGAACTTCAAAACTCCCAACAGATAAAGTATTAAATATTTTAGAAAGCTCATGTTCTGTGTCTCCAATTCCAAAACTAAACGAATATTCAACCTCTATGTGTTTATTTCCAAACACTGAATAAAGTACAGACTTAAGAGGGAGAATAGTCTCTGAAAGAATATCTAACCATTCGGAAGCAATGTTCAGAAAATTTAAAAGTGTTCCGCTGATCTCCTTTACTGTTTGTGCACATCTAATTGGATCAGGACGATTACTTTCCAAGTTAAATAAGTCACTATGTCCTCTCAAAATATCAACACAAACTTCAGGTTCCAATAACTTATTGATATTTTTAATTAAGTCTTCAATACTTAGCTTTTCAAATGTAATAGGTGTAAATGTTAAACTTCTTTCTTCTCCCATGCTAAAATTCATTGCGATAAATCTGTATGATCTTCCTCAATTTATATCAAGTTAGAGTACCAAATTGGCGCCAAATTTTGGCGGGAATTTGTTAACCAACGAAAATGTCAATATGTTATTGTCACTTCGCATATGATTATAAAAAAGGCGGTAAGTTTTGGCGGGGATTTAGTAACCCCATGGAAAGGTTAAAAGTTCGTCTGCTATCCACCTTTTGTTATAAACAAGGCGGTACATTTTCGTGAAGGATGACGTTTCCACAGAACCAGGTTTTGGTCTTTTTATCTTAAAAGGATATTCAACCTCAATTGTTTTTTCTACTCTTTCATCATTGTCGTCAAATTGCCAAGATTTAGCACTTGCAGGTTCTACATGTTTGATAATTTGTCTGATACTATCAAAATTTATTTTGTTTGAAGTTTCTACGTTCAGTGTAATGCCCTTCACCTTGCACTCAGTAAAAACTTTACCTTCTGCATTCACACCTCTATAACCATAATTTTTCGGACCCCCATATACAAATTCAGTGATAAAAGATCCCAATCCATAAGGTTTTTCTAACTCATCAGTCATATCTCCGAGAAAAGTACCTAATGCGGGATCATTCTTACCGTCACTTATGTACAAAACGGAATCGGTATCACAATAAAGCACATTCTGTCCCAACTTATCCAGATATTCATAAAGTTTTAAGCGAGCCTGTGCCGTTGTAAATGCGGCAATGAATATATTTGTGTTTTCACTCATTTGTATAAAATCTTCTGTTAACTCATATTGCACCATTGCTGTATACTCAGAAGGAAAATTAATGTATCTTATACTCTTAGATTTATCTAAAAGAAGCTGAAAAAACTTTCCAGCATCATTTACGCATTCAGTTTTTGGAAGGGTCAATCTTTGTCCAAATTTTCCCCAAAATGAATTGAGCATGAGTTTTGCAAGGGATCTTTTACCTTCATTTCTCTCTATAGACATAATGTCAAGAGAAATATTTTCCTTTTCTTTGTATGCCTGTACATATTTATCTTTACTGTCATCATCGTCACAACCTTTGGGCCATCCATCAGATTCCTGCTTTTGTTTGAGAAATGTGTTAATGTATTCAGAAAAAAGTCCCTCCTTATTACTTTTGTGGTCATGTTTGCTAGTTTGCTTAAAATGGTATACTTCATGAATCTTAAGAATTTGATATCCCTTTCCTATTGCTTTGTTGAGCTCCAAACTAACCCACGTTCCCTCCAACGCCCTCTCCTCAGAGGAGTGACGACAATCTCTTTCTTTATTCTCCGCACAAGCAAGACATAGTGGGAACATAAGTTTTCCCCTATTTTGTAAGGTAAAACTGGATGATATAATCCGCGAGGTGGGATGATTTTACATTTGATAACCCCAAAATAGTTACTGATATCATTACTAGATGGTGATTTTATGATTTCTGGATGACCTACAGGATAAATCCCATATTTGTTCACCCACGGATAAAGGCTGCATACATCAATATATTTTATTTTCTCATCCCCAGAAACAGTATGCCAAAGTTTAATTGCGTTTGTCCTCCCTCCAAAAAAAAGCTTTTCTTGGATCCAATGGTTCAGAAAAAGTTGTTTTTGTTACCCATTCTTTAATACACGATTCTGATTTAACCAGTGTGTCCCAATCATGTTCCCAAATTTCGACAAGGTTGTAACCAGATGCTTTCAACCATTGTTTCTTTTTCATAGTAGCACTGAATGCATCCCGCATTGTCTTTTTGTCCCCCGGTAATTTCATATCCCTATCTGTAAAACACAGGACGCATCCATGCCATAAACATCCATTGAATTCATAGACAGTATTCGTGGAACTATCAAATCCATCACAAGTGTAAACCCCCAGAGAAACCTCACCCCCATTTTCAGCCGTCCTCAAATTCAATTTATGCCAATGAGATAACCATGAAAGCCACTTAGAACATTTATGAGAAACCGCTTTTCTCTTACCATAACCACCATGAGGCACTAATGCAATCGTCTGTGGTTTCAAAAATTTCATACGGAAAACATGAAGACATGCAGAAGCAATGGTTAATTTTATCGCAAATGGGTCTATACCACATACATTAATAAACTCTTTTCTGAAACAGAGACATCCCTTTTTCAAAATGTCAACATCCGACTCACAATACTCCTCCATTTCTTTTCTGAGGTTAAAGGTTAAGTGTTTGTGATTTTCATACCAAGAAGAGAACTCAGTCTTTTTCTTACTACTCATGGAATCAGGATTGTACCATTCAGGACTAGGCCATTTCCCAACATAATTACTGTTGACTTTACTATTGAACAAGTAGGGGAAAAATCCTTTTTTCATCTCAGTTAAACCAAAAGTTTTGGGAAACTGCGCTAGGGATTGTGGGATGAAATTAAAGGAATCTATAAATTTCAATCTGTCCTTAACAGTTTTGTCCACTTTCACCCGCCCGATTTTCATACACATTAACTTTGTGCCATTTAAAATTATTTTGGGGGATTTACCATTATCTAGGAACCACTTGAGAATAAATTGTCTATCATACCCCTTAAAATTATGTGCTATACATATTGAATATTTCATTTCGTCACTCAACAACCAACTACAAAAATCGTGTAAAGTATTCTCACCAAAAAAGGAATACTGACTACCATGTGTACAGTTTCGAGATTCAAAATTTTCCAAATCAATGCAAATTTCACAAACAACTTGTGCAATACAAAGATTTGGAACATGAATTTTTCTTCCAGAAGCGGGGTCAACATCTTGTGTTAATTCAAAATCGTAGAAAATATATTTTCTTTGATCACGTTCAAGCACAGATTGTTTTTGCTGAGGGGTATCATACTCAGATCCTAAAACCTCAATATCATCAAATGCCTCGTTCTCTGAATCTTCATTTTCATTTGACTTTTGGACCCCTATGGGTTGCATGTAGCACAGATGATTCGCATTTGTACGAATTTTACATAAGGAACACCAAACCGTATAACATTGATGGTTTTGATAATTCCACATAATATTTTTACATGTAGGACATTTTCGGTTTCTTTCACATACAGATTTTATCTGCTCTTTTTTCTTATTCGATTTTGCTGAGTTTTCCATAAACCCTGGGGGCTCTTTATGTGTTATGAAACAGTTTTGATTCAAAAATTTCTGATCACATTCTGGACAGTGAATCCACTTTTCAAACTGACATTCGTTTTTGGGATTTACTTTACAATGATAGAATAAAGCTTTACAACGGTGTGAATAAGAATTAGAATATCCCTTTTTGCAATAAATACAAAAATTCTTCTCACCTAAAAATGCTGGAAGAGATGATATTAAATCAAAGTGATGATTGTCATAGAAAAGGAAAATTTGTCTCTTTTTACTTTCACTTCCAGTCCAAAGCCAAGGATCCTGCTTGTCGTTACTCAGAATAAAAATCTGCTCTGGTATAACACTCTGAAACTTTGCAGCGTCGTTGACTGTACAGGGCCTTTCCGGTAAGCCTGCTTGTTGGTGTAGTTCCTGCGCCATCCTTGTTACCTGTTTCGTTTGTTTTCTAATCCTATCCCATTCCCGTTGATCTATCTCTCCTGCTTTTAACTTGAGCCTATATTGTCCAATAATGATTGCTCTAGCCAAACACATAGAATCATTATTTATAATGTTAAAGATACCTGGTCCTCTAAGAGCACTCATACGACCTGATCCTGTAGGATTCTGAATACGTAATACATAAATATTGCAACTGCCATCAAGTACAAAGTTTTTTTGCTTTGGAGGATTCGTTGTAAACAATCTAAAAGTCTTATCACACTGAATTGCGATTTCAAGGTCATAGGAAACCACACCGAATTATCCAGGTGAGTGCTTGACAATTCCACACCAACATAATCATCATCACAAACCCATCAATCAACTTTTCAAAGATTGCCTCAAAAATTTGAGGAATTGTCTGGAGAATATCGCCTTCTTGTTCCGAAAAAGTTTTAATCTTTTCGGGGAGAAATGCAATTCTCCATTGTTTTGCCTCGGTACGAAATCGCCGGATATATCTCTCAGAAACTTGTTTTACAGTGAAACAATGTTCAGCTTGCAATTCTAATACATCTTTCTGTCCACCAATTTGATTAACCTCTGAAATTACTTTGTTACAAAGTTTTTTCCATCCGCAATCATAAAAAAGCACAAAATTTTCTCTAGGAAATACAGCGTTCAAGAAAATAGTGTTCCTATCTTTTTTCAGAGATGGCACTCCGCATTCAACACAGAATAGGTAACCTTTGTCCAAGAAATAATTCAAAACTTGAAATTGTGCAGTGTTCAAGTCAGTCAGACATTCATATCTTGTGTCAAAATATTTAAGACTTTCTTCAAAATATTCCACCCATCGTTTGCGAATTAATGAAGTTCATGGTAAATTCTGTTATTATGAAGGTTATGAAATATCATATCACCTGTTGATGATCTGATTAATCTCCAGTTTCTCTTATATAAGTCGACTTGCAGTTGTGCCATCCTGATAATTCATGTTTAAAAATTAAAGTTGAAATGAAATGTCTCAGTTGATGTGGACAATATAAAGTATTACTTTTCCCGCCATTCTCTATTGAATAACTTTTCCCGCCAATTCTATTCATCCTGGGTTTCCCGCCATTTCCTAATTAATATATGTTGTTGAACGAATCATTACTTTGCTGTTGAAGATTGACACTTAGTACTTACCTAAGTGCCATATCTTTTGTAATGTTCATCACCTCATTATCATCTGCATCTGGAAGAGGGGTTACACCTAGATTCTTTAGTTGTGTTTGGATATCTCCCTGTCCATCTTCCTCTAGGTCAGATTCTATAACAATAATTTCGTCTTCGTCTATCTCTACCTCTTGCACTTCGTCATCTTCATCTTCACTTTCCCTAATTGCCTGCGGTAATTCCTCCTCTCGTGATTCTGTAAGCACGAGATTAGTCATTTCTTACATATCCATCACTAGACGATCAAACTCTTGGTGAAAGTTTGTCACGGCACTTTCAACTTTATTCTTTACTCTTGAAATGTCATCCTCTAGACTATACAGTTGCTCAAAAATATCCATATCAATTTTTCTAATCCCCCCTTATATTTTTCGAAGCTGCTTTAGAATTGCTGTGCTGCCGGCAATTCTTTCCTCTGCATACTGTCGCAGAGTCTCCGCGTCCAAAAATATTGCTGGTCTGGAAGGATTTGAAGCCATCTCGTTATTAATAAGATTCAATATTCAACAAAAAGAGAATAGAAGAGGAACTTCGCAATATAAAAACACAAATTCAATATTCAACAATAAGAGAATCGTTTAATATAAAACTCAGTGCAGGAACCTTACAATTTTAAAAAGTGCAAAAATTTAGTATTCAACAATGAGAGAACGGTTTATTATGAAACCCTGTTGTAGGAACTTTGCAATTTTAAAATGTACACAAGTATTCCACGCATGTCCCTATTATTCCCTTGACACAGTTTTATTGGTTAGATTATGCAAAGAATGGGCGTGTCTGCTACCATAGATAATCTCCTTCCATTTAAATGTTTCGTCCCTTTCTACTAACCCTTTTTTGAGAGGACCTATTATTCACAGTTGAATATTGAAGTCTACCATCATTAAATATTAACGCTTGTTAAAGTTGTATCGATTACAACCTGGGCATTCTTCTTGGACGTCCATTGTAAGCACTCTTCACTAAGAGGACCCGTTCGTGACACAATGCTTATTACAGACAAAAGAACTGTCAATCAAGGGCGAGATGACCATTAGTGAGACAATGCTCATACAGACAAAAGAACTGTCAATCAAGGGTGAGATAAAAGTACACCAATGTACTAGCTTTATTCATAGTAGGGGAAGCTATTGTTGTTTGCTAATACTCTTTCTATGTACTCTTACAATCATCCTTTGTTTGTCTACTTCTTATACAGACAAAAGAACTGTCAACTTTAGGATTGAGTTATTGTTTAGCTAGTATATATGCAGACAAAGGCTCTGTAAAGATCGATGTGCAATAGTTTTGGAATGGGTACTTCCATTCAAACTTCTACAACTTATGTTTGCTGTAACGTCGTAAGCAGTTATCCATCATTAAATATTAATGTTTGTTATACAGTTTAATTCATTGTTTGATATATTTACAGACCTTGAAAAGTCCAGGTGTCCACCATCAAAATAAAACTCCCACATTCAAAATTCACACCTTTTCTATGTACATTTTTTTCTTCAGATGGATCCATTGTTTAGGTAGCTCCCATACCGACAAAAGAACTGTCAAACTTAAGATGGATCTATTATGTAGATTGTATCCTTGCAAACAAAAGAGCTGCCAAGACCAACATAAAGATAACTCACTGGTGTGTTTTTCCACTCACAGTTTTGGAAACATTTGTTGGCTGGCACCGCTTACACACTATATCGTCATTAAATATTAATGATTGTTACAGTTTATTGATAAAGTTACACACACGCATACAGTATGGAACATAACTTGCATTTTATCTATATATTCCCATTGGTTATATATATTATAGATAATCAACAAACATTTTGATGTCAGTTACATAATTCACTGATATTATCACTGATATTAATGTAATTTCTTATAGTTGAAAATGTTCTAATCTTTCTTAGCCCTCACTTCTTTACAACCCCATTGTGTACCGTTTATTAAGTGATCCTTGTGTAAACAATAAGTTGGTAAAAGCATGGTTTCCGCAATTCTTTGCACAATATCGTGATTCATGCTCTTCTCTCTCCAGTCAGAACTTCTCAACCCTGATCTTCCCACGTATCCATATTTTAACAACCAAGCAAGTAGTACGCTGGTATGATGCACAATAATTCCTGCTATAACAATTTTTGTAAGGGATGATTTCATCAATTCTTCAATATGTTTATCTAGCTTATCCGTTGTTTTCAAGTTATCACTTATCCATGCATGTTCAAAATGCTCTTCAACAATTTCCCTCACATCCGAAGAAGTATGCCAACGCAAAGTGTCTTTAGGCGTACTCACAAAAACGAGTCTTTCCAAAATATCCTCTTGCGTACTGACTATATTTTCAATTCTTTTCTGATAACCTGCAAGTACATATATATTAGACACCAAATAATCGGCTTTGCATACATTTTTGTTTGCAGTTGTAAAAGTTCATGCCACGATTTCACATGCCATGGCAACCTCAGTACTGTTTCGAGGAACGACGACCGAAAATCAAATCCATGGTAATCTAGCTGCATCATAATTCTATTTGCACGATGTACAAGTTTTGTGAGAGTAAAGTTGAATGAGTTTATTATCTTGATTTCTGAATTACAAACTCCTGGTAAAATATGTTCTTGCTTGCAAAATTCGGACAGCTTTTGATCTACAATAGAGTCAGCGCGTGGTTTCTTGTTCCCTTCGGATAAATACGACATATTTGTCCAAAACATAATCTGAGCAATAATTGAGCTAAAAAGTCCTGCTACAATCGGCGGTCGGTCTTCACGTTCCGATACATGCAATGACCCAACTTGATCAGGATCTACCAAAAAAGTACATTTCTTTAAATGAAGTAAAGTTTCCATCTTGCCGGGTAAATGTTTATGTTTATTCCACAACCAAGATTTGATAAGTGAGTTAAATGTAAGTTAGTTACTTCGCCTTTATATGCGTTGTTACTTTATTTTGCCACACCCTTTTATCTCATTGGTGAAAAAATGTTCACGCCTATAAAACAAGAACCATTCAGAATACTAGATTGCTGACCTCCACTTGACCTGCCTTTTGCTGAATCCACGCCCTTATTGTAACGTCGGTTAGCTCCTTGAAGGTATTCAATGCCATTTGTATACCTGATTGTGTTGCAATCTTGTTGCCGTTAACACCATAATCCATGTATCTCACATCCGCTTTAGGTACATTTTCCCAATAAACAGCCCTTAGTTCCTTTTGCCCACCCAAGCTGAAAAAGCCATCTCATGTTGAGAACGGAAGATCTGCTCTGTCTGGCTCTTCTGTTTAAAAATCTGTATTATCAGAGTACTGTTGTTGACCAAAGACATCCACTCTGACAAATTCAGGGCGATCCCTTTACCCATCTCGGCTATTGGATCTCCAGAAAAGTCAGACTTTTTGATAGAATTATATTTCTTTTTTCGAAATTGTATCAGACACTGATTGTTTGGACCTTGGCATACATAAACATATATCCCTCCAGTCAGAAGTTTTGCAGGATATACGTTCCCCTCTGGTTGGCATAGCACCACAGTATCTTTACCAGTTTCTGTAATTGCATTTTTCCTTTTCGAAAGTACTCCACCATCCGTGCTTGGAGCGAATCTCTTCTTTGACTTTGGTTCTTGAGATTCCTCCCCGGTATCTCCATTAGCTGATTTTCCTGTATATATATCATCTAAATCTTGAATCTCCTGCATATCAAATTCCTGCGTTGTATCTTCCCGGGGGAGCTCTTCAGTGACAACGTCTGCCTCTAAAGCTTCTTGTAACAATTCATTCAGGGTTTTGGGCGGAAGAATCTTAGCAACTACAGGTTTTCCTTTTTGTGGTCTGTCTAAAGTTTCCATTACTTCTCCTGTGGGTAGCTGTTTTTGGTATTTACCAGATTCTAGTTGACACCACTGTCGTTGATCTGCCAGAGTTTTCTTTTCAGCTACATCCTCTTCTTCCGCTTCCATCTCCTTTCGAATCTTTTTAATCTTTTCGGTAACAGCTGTTTGTACATTTTTTACACACAACATTTTTTCATCAACGGTCATTCCATTGTCCTTGTTTGTCTTCTCGATTTCATCCTGAGCTTCTTGCCTGATAATACCAATTTCGGACGCTTTCCTCCAAGCCGAACTCGTCAGCTTTCCCCCAGTTAGATTTCTAATTATAGCAGCCGGTAACCTACCAGCATCAATTTCTTTCTTAGCGTAATCTACTTGTGCCTGTGCCATCTCTAATATTACCACTCAATTATCTGATATACTAATGACTAGTTCACTACAACGTTCTTTCCTTTTATAATACTTTTACCTTATTTTGTCACGCCCTCTTTCTCACCAGTAACCAATCAAATTTCCAAGTTATCATACCAATCCAATACTGCAAGATCATTGACTATTCGGTTAGATGAAAAACAGGTGACAAACTCACCAAAAGAGAGATCCTTAACCCTATGATACAAATAGCATAGACACCACAACCCACATGTCCACGTCTTTGCATCTTGCAATACCCTTTGATTCCAAATGTAATGTGATTGTTCTAAGAAGTTTTTAATCGAAGGTATCGGTTTCATACCAAAAGAATCAAAGTATTCCTTTGACTCATTTTTGTTGAAAATAGCAACCCAGTGTTTCCCTGGTAACCAGCTTGGATCAGTATTTACAATCATCAATCCATTTTTGTTTGTTTCATATAAAATTTCATCGGCCGCATGTACACCTTCATGAATTGTGCATGCTAAGTTCCTAAGACTTGGTTTAACTCTGATAAATTATCTCAGTTGATTAGTATTCATTGCATTTGTTATGCTGAAAAATCAAAGGTAGGTACCCTGCTGAGCCCAATTTCCATAACGTGATCAAATTGTGCAAAAACTACTAATTTTACTGGATCACTCAATGGATCTCTGAAAATAGATTCTATGTTAAATGTTCCTATTTTATTAAAATTGAAATGACAGCCGTGATCTTGGTCTTGCGTCAAATCAAATCCGTAAATTGTATTTCCCCTGAGAGACCACTCTGCTAGACTGAGACCTGGACCGTCAGTGTTCCTCCACCCACAACCTAGAGCCTCAAATAATCCATGATATGCTTTCAAGTATAGTTTATTGGTGAAATCCACCTCTAGTGGAAAGGAGGGTAGTTAATACCCCAACTTGCGCCTGAATATTCTTTAAACCAAAGGTATCAAAATTAAAGGGGTCTTCTTTGGACTACCTGTGAAAGCAATAGCTTTTACAAAACCCACAAAAATACGTTTCGAATCAACCCCTCAGGCCCACTGAAAAGGCTTGAGTACTGTGTGCTTCCGTCTGCCAGTGATTGGAACTGAACTATGTTGCGAAAAAATCTATATTTCAAGGGAGTCTGGAACATCTTAGCCTCCGTGTTCAAAATCCATTCTGGGCTCATAACCTTCCTAGTAGTGTACAGTAAAGCTTTTTTTATAGCGATACCAAATTCTTTTTCAGAAGTGGTTTCATCACCTATAATAGTAGTGAATTTATTTGTAGCTCGAGACAATGTAATTCGCACACTTGTTTGGTTGGGCAAAAGTGATTGTAGTTGAAATGGGTCAGCCTGAATTTTACCCAAAAGTTGAAATGTAACGGATGTTGTACCAGATCTATCGCGCATCAATACACTGCGTTGTTTGTATCCTGTTTTCCAACTACCCGATGCGTAATATTTAGCATATTCACCTGCACTGAGATCTGGTAAATCATTATACCACCCTTGTTGGCTCATCCATGTCTGTTTTGCTTCCTTACCAAAGCTGAGTAGATTCTGCAGATATGCTTTATAAGAATAATTGGCTGTTTGATCACTTACTGTTTTGCCCCAATATCAATATTTACAGATTTAAACAGACTTCCTAACATATTGTTAGCTGTAGAGACCTTGTCGGTTGATACCAAAGCAGACCCATCAGTAAGATTAACAAGTTTACAATTTAAAATAAGATAAGTCTCATTAACATCCAACCATTCAGTCTGGTGCCCTTCGATTTTAAATTCTAGATCTCCGAAATCTGTTACAGTAGTAATTGGTTCGATCTTTACTTCTTTTGTGCCCAAAATTTCCGATTGGGTAGGTGGAAGTTCGAAAACGTCAGCTTCAGACTTTCCACAAAGTGTAGAATCAGGATGGAGAGACATTTTCCGTGTGGCGTGTAGAACTGTCAGCAAGAAAGCGTTTCAACGAATTGAGTGAACTAAATAGTCTCCTGACTACTTTATACTATTTAAGTCAGTTGCTTTTTTACATAACCTTTGATTTTAAATGAATCAAATCTATTTATTATAGATTTAGAAGTTGAGTTATATTCTTTCTTTTCTTTTTGTATGCAAATTAAATCGCACAATATTTTAAGTGTTTTTTTAGATCCTGTAATAAACGTCAAATGTTTATCACTTAGAATACTAAATATCTCATTCATTTCCGTATTTAATTTAATCGACGTTTTGATCGTGTTTTCTTACTGAAGTTAAATTAGATACCATATGCAATTAAAACAGGGGTTTTCCATAACCACCCATTAATGTCTGTAAGGCTTCAGCTGACAGGTTACCTTTCATTCTTCGTTTTAAGGGTTTAGATTTTGTCTTTGCCTTCTGTTTCACCTTTCTTTTTGTTTTATGTTTTATATTCTTCTTTCTTCCACGTCTACGTTTCTTGGATATAGCAATTTTAGGACGTTTTCGTTTACCTCCACCACCAGTTGTCACACGTTTTCTTTTTGTGACTTTTTTGACTCCTGAACCTTCTTGCTGACTTTTTACTCTCCTCAAAGCATCCTCAAGACTCATTATAACTTTTCTCTTAGCTTTCTCCGTCTCTCTTCCCGTAGTTTCCTTTATGGCATTCTGTAATGTTTTTCCAGCTGCAATATTGCCTACTGTGCTAGCTGCAGCTTCAGCACCAGATATTAATGCTCTCTTTGTCAAAGAAGGTGCCGCTGCCTTTCCTGCCGCTATAGCGGCTCTTATACCAAGAACAACTGCTTTACTTAAAGCTCCAAACAGTCCCAAAAATCCACCGTTTTGTTTTGCACGCCCTACACGTGCGCTAAATACTGGACCTATAGCTCCACCCTCCGTTACCTTTACATGAAATGATTACATAAGTTCTATCAGTTTGTTTTTATTCAAATTTTATTTCACGGAAAGTCAAAGTTAACACAGCTTCTTCATCATTTGCAAACTTTACAACAGTTCCCCATTGATCTCTTACAGAAATTTCTATTTCATTCAAATCTGTCCTAGAAACCCTATAATATGTTATAACATTAGGGTGATACATAATTGATGTATACTCTGCTCTTTCCTCCACGTCTGCATGCATCAAAATTTTGGTTAAACTACCACCTACATAGGATGGATATATAAAATCACAATAAACATAAAGATGAGACAATTCGTAACTACCAGGATTATAATCTGACAAAACACCTGCATGAGTTATCATTATAGCTTGTGATGAAAATCCCAAAGCCTCACATAGTCTCCCTCTTATTACCATCCGTTCACCATTAGAACCGGAAAGAGTGTATCTCCAAAGTGAATTTTCACGGGACACCAGTATTTTATCCTGGTCTTCCTCATCTAAGAACCGTTTTTGTAGCCTATCAGAAGAGGAATTTTTTTTCATAGACTTCACTTTTAAATAATTGATTTTGCCCCCAACAATCCATTCAATACTTGAATTTTTAGTATCAATTACTGTCCAATTGATAGGAAAATACGCAGCTTGCACTCCAACCTCCCAATGTTTACTCTCATCAAGTCTAATATTCGATATTACTTTAAATGTAGAGGCGTTATTTCCTGATGCCGTCGGGCTGTTGCCTGGTATAATCCAGCTTATCTCAGCCATTTCTTATTCTTTTAAAAGCAAGTGTAATGACGACTGTTCCCTCGAAAACAATATCATGATCTTGTATGTCTCTGACAGAAATATAAATATAATCTATACATCTGGTTCCTACAGGTCTCCAAATAAGAGCTTTAGGTTCAAATCTTGGACCCTTTGAGTAATCTCTTCCTCCAGCATTAGTAATTATACTTTTATAATCAGCTCCTACTAAAGTTGGTTTAACAATATTACTATGGATATAAAAATGAGGTAAATAACGTGTGCGAAAATACCTTTTCGCTGTTATTGAGGACTTTTCTTGACCGAACGCCTTGTGCAAGGTAACTGTATCAAAACCTAACATATCTACTATTGGTCCACGTAAACGAAACCATGCTGAATAATCTGCTGATATAACTTTTGGTGAAAATATAATTGTAAAGAAACCGTCCTTGTATTTAAATTCGATAGGTATATCTCGTTTGGAATTCTTCAAAAACGTTTTATTTAATACATTATCAACATCAAGTTGTTTGATATTCTTTGAAAACTCAAACTTAATATCATTAGGCTTAGGTTTCTTTCCTATATAGTTAATTTCACCCAATGATCCTTCAAGTAAGTCCCACACGTTTGGAAAATAAGCCGAAGATACACTATCAACCCAGTCACCTTCCAATTCGATAGAAGTTGGTAATGATGTCCCCCAAGCATAATCAGTATTGTCAGGAAAAGCTGAGTCATTTACATTGCTAGGTAAATTCCATGAAAATTCTCCTCGACTAAGATCCATAATCAACTGAAGGTTTGTGGAATCTTACGTTCACTTTAATATGTTTTTTTTTTCTTCAAACAGATTGAACATGTGCTGTCCAGCTATTAAAAGAATCTGGATAACCTTGCCACTTCACAAAATATTCAGTTTTTCCGTTACGTTTTCTAGTTTTAACTATCTTCTCTACACGATGAAAAGCATCAGGATCTTTTGGAGTAATTTTTGCAACTCTTCTTCATCAAACCGACCCTGAATGATTTCACCATTCAAATCTTTCAACTTATATACATTTCTGCTATAGTTCTTGATCACATCATGAATAATAAAATCTCTTGCTGCCATTTTGCTAAATACCCTTTCCTAAATGGTCTAGTCAAAATGCTTATTCTTACATTATCTCCTTTTCTGAACTTCGGATGTTGTAAATTAGTTTTGTTTCGTAGTGAAAATACTCTTTCATAAATTGAAAGTTCATTTGTTTTATTAACATCGCTTGGTTTCATTCCTGTTGTTGAATGTACAGAATTGTTATATGCATTAACAAGATCCTGCAAATAAGTTAACTAATGTAAATCATTGTTTCTATAAAACAATTTCCACATTTTTTTTCAGGGTTCTGTTAAACCTCTCAATAACGGAAGCTTTAGTTTCATTAAAAGTAGAAAAAAGATGAACACCATTATCTGATAATGTCTTTCTAACACTTTGATTGTAAAACTCGGTTCCTTTGTCAGTTTGTAATTTGTTAGGAATCCGCCCTTTTCTGAATGTTTCTTTCAAAGCTCTTTCCACTTCTGTTCCGGGCTTTCTCTTCAATGGTTCAACCCAAGCATATTTACTGAAAATGTCAATAACAGTTAAAATATATTCATAACCACTGTTAAACTTCACTAAAGAATATACATCGAGAAGATCTGCTGTCCACTGCGAATCTATTCCAAAAACCCACACTTTATTCTTTGGAAATCTTCTCCAAATTCCTCTGTTCAGCGTGTATGTGTCTTGAGCACTCAACCATTTCTTAATATCTTTCCTTGTTACTGATGGTATCTTCTCTTTTACGTATTTCATCAGCTTTGCCTGTCCTCCGAAAGCAGCAGGGTGCGATACGTCGTAGTAAATATCTTTTGCCACTTTTTCCAGGTTTGGGATGGTCTGTTTCGTCATTTCCATCATATCTTAATTTTTACCACAACAAATACAGGTACATCGAACAGCTTTAAGCCAATTTCCCAATGTAAATGAAAGTGTTGCCATACCAATTTTTTGTTTCAATCTTTATATCTTCATAGGAATTCCATGGAATTGCTCCTTTGGTATTTCCTCGTCAGGTTCGAGGTCTAACAACACTCTGTTTTCAAGTGAAGCAGGATTTGCTTTATATTCTTTCACGCGTTCCAAAAAGTTTAATTTCAATTAAACTCTCCGGTAAGTGATTTTCAGCCCAGTACTGTGCAAACAAATCCCCCTCCGATCGTTTTGACATTAACCCTTTCTTTTGTCTGATGGTAAAGTTTACCAGATCTGTTAAATTTGTTCCAGCTACTGGTTGTCCTTTAAATATGAATTCGCTCTTTGCATTTATATTTTTACCTAAGGTAGGCCATACATGATTCATGAGTGTTTCTGCTTTTTTCTGAAAGTATGGTGAAAATGCAGACTTCACCAAATCCTTTGTTCCTTTCTCTTCTTCCTTTTCAACTTCAATTTGCGTTGTATTGGTATCTGGTCCACCTTTAGCCTGCAATGTTGGACTGGCGGCATTGTTTGAAGCAGTCTGTTGCAAAGCATGTATATAAGGTTGAGAAATACGTTCCACAAATTCATTGTCAGCTTTATTTTGAAAAAGTTTTTGTTCTCTTTCGACATCAGCTAACTCATTAACTTCCCTATATGACCCATTTGACTTTTGTAGTAATTCCTGTTTCTTCTTTTCTAGCTGCGACAGTTTTCTTTCTATATCTGTATGCTTGTTAAGTTGTGCTTTGATAGCCATCCATTGAGTTTCAGGTATCATGACGTTTTTATTCATTTTCGTTTCTCCCAGGAAAACGGTATATCTAACGTTATAGCTCTGAGTGTTGGAGTTAAAATATCGCAAAAAAACTTGTGTCCACCTTTTTGTTGAAGAATTTTTTGTAACAAATATTTCTTTGATCTTAAATTATTACCTTTATCACTCAAATATTCTAGTTCCTTCGCATATTCATCGTGTAACTTATCCAACACATCATCTTCCAGTTGTATATTCCCTTCTAATAAATTATATGCTATTTCTGTCCACAATCTCATGAATTCTTCATTTGCACACGTTAGAAGAGTAGTGCATTGGTTTCTATTATTACACATGCAATTAAGGAAAGGATACCATATTTGGTGCCTTTCCATAGTACTGAGAGCTGTATGATCTCCATTAGGTCAAATGGTGGCTAGATCACTTATCAAGACTATATATAATAACTTCTTCATATTCACCTTCACCCAATATCTTAGATCTTGCAATCACTTCATCTGGTGTTTCTGGTTTCATATCAAGGAAAAGATAACCATACGGTTCATTTGTAGCCTCTTTGTATGCATGAAGCAGATTTTTTCTTCCCATCTGTGAACTTAAAGTAGAGATCATCTTTGCATCTCTTGGGGTTTTGAATAAAACAAGATAATGTGCATTGAGATTGATAGTAGGATTTCCATCGAAGTACAAATTTTGTACAATTAATATAACAGACAGATTTAAGTGATGAGACCCTCTTGTAAATAAATCCGTTACAATCTTATTTTTCTTCTTTGACCCCAATTCGTTCATAAGATCATCGATAACAACAAGTGTAGGTTCCTCAAAACGGCTAGATGTATAGCTATCATCTGGTAAGTTTGCTATAAAGTTGCACTCAATTCCTTTCGCTAAAAGTTCTTCTTGAATCTGATTATATAACGGTTGATAAACTCCATAAAACCAATAAATTTTCTTCATTGGTGGTTGAATCAATTCACCTCTCACCAAATTTTTGATAAAAAATGTTTTACCACTACCTGTTGGGCCTGCTATTACACAGGTAGCAGGATGCTTCCAGGATAGATCATACAATTTCTTTTCCAGTTGCATGTTTGCAGCTTAAATCAAAATCCGAACTAATACATTATTTCTTTCTCCTTCTAGTTTTATTCCTCTTTCTGGTTTTCTTTCTCTTCTTGGCGCCTCCTTTTTGGTGTTTACGTCGTTTTCCTTTCATTAATAGATCAACAAGAGCTGGTGCAAGACCGCCCACTGCCAAACCTGTAAGGAGCCCACCAAATCCTCCTACTTGGTTCATTTTTTTCCCTTGTGTTTTTTTGAAAGACTCCCAAATAACAGGAGATAAAAATCGACCGTTACCTGATACAGCCATAGTTAATACTGGATGTAAAAAAAAACCGTTTATCATATTTATACATGTCCTGCACTAAACAAAGTAAGATGTTTATCTCAAAAGTGAACAATTTGATTTATTATTGAACTTCCATTCCCTTTTGTTTCACAGTTGATTTATTTCTTCAGATTTTTGTCTCATCTATCTTGATCATATTATTTTAAGTAGATCTAGAGTATACTTAAGCTATCAAATATTTGTAAGTGAAATGAGGAGATACATAGGAATTTTTGACTTTTGGAGATACTTTGTAAAGCACATCTCATAAACAACCCTTTTAATTCTGATTGGTCAATTTATTGATGACGTCAGTGTGTACTGAAGGTTTTCTTGGTTTTGATTGGTTTAAAAAATTACTCAAACATTTAAAAACTCGACTTTTAACGACAAAACAAGGGGCGGGGCTTACAAGAAAAAAGCCACTTTTTGATAAAAAATGGAAATCCCTCTCTGCCTTATTTTCATAATTTTGAAAAAGTGCCTGAGAATTATCAAAAATGTAAATATCATTTTGAAAAGGGGAAAGTCCCTTTCAGAAATTAGAAAGTTTCAATTTTGTTCCGTTTTCTACCAATCAAAATTTAAATCCTTATTGACGTCACTTCATTTACATAAAAAGATAAATCACACCCTTGAAAGTATCATTTCAAATTCTATCACATTTTTATATGAAATTGTAACAAAATATGAAGAAATCTATCACAGAGTCGTCTAAAATTCAATTAGAATGGCAAATATGGAAAATGTCCTATGTGTATTATTTTTTCCTAAGTATCTCCAAAGTCAAAAATTCCTATGTATCTCCTACATACTACTCACATAGCATATCTGCCACTAGACGGGGTGTACTCTGGTATTGGTACATCCCTTCACATGGGATGTATTGATACATTACACTTAAAACCATCTAAATTGATAAAGCATTCTGGTCACCACCAGACAGGATGTACTGGTACGTCCCTTCACGTGGGATGTATTGATACATCCATCGTAAATCGAAATATTTCACTTTAAACCACGAACATGGACAAAGCAATCTGTCCACCAGACGGGATGTACTGGTACATCCCTTCACACATGTCACCTGGGATGTATTAGTACATCCATTTCAAATCGAAATATTTCACTTTAAATCATCCAAACTGAGAAAGTTTATCTGCTCACCGGACGGGATGTACTGGTACATCCCTTCACTTGGGATGTATTGATGCATCCTTTGTAAATCGAATGTTTTATTTCAAACCGTCCAAATTGATAAAGTATATCTTCTCGCCGGACAGGATGTACCGGTACATCCCTTCACTTGGGATGTATTGATACATCCTTTGTATATCGAAATATTTCACTTTAAACCATTCAAATTGATAAAGTATATCTGTCCACCAGACGGGATGTACCGGTACATCCTTAACTTGGGATGTATTGATACATCCTTTGTAAATCGAAATATTTTATTTTAAACCGTCCAAATTGATAAAGTATATCTTCTCGCCGGACGGGATGTACCGGTACATCCCTTCACTTGGGATGTATTGATACATCCTTTGTATATCGAAATATTTCACTTTAAACCATCCAAATTGATAAAGTATATCTGCTCACCGGACGGGATGTACCGGTACATCCTTTCACTTAGGGTGGATTGATACATCCATTTCAAATCGAAATATTTCACTTGAAAGCATGCAATTGACAAAGCATATTTGATAAAAGATGGGAAGTACTGGTACATCCCTTCGCCTAAAAGATAAGAAAATGAGCTATGAACCAATAGCTTTAAGAGACTGAGGAGGTAAATAATAGCAATTCCCAAGTTATGGACGGTTGTACTGGTACATCCCAGAATGAAGATAGCTCCTAAAATATAACTTGAAGTTTATCATAAGAAAAAACAATAAAGTTCCCCATCATGTCTAAGAATAGAAATTAAACCAGTTATACTATTTTTTCGTAATGAAACGTGCGGAATGACGTTATTGTACTGTTTAAATTATGTTTTATGGTAGAAACATGCAATATTTTACATAGGAAGACTTTTTTACATTGGAAAATGTAAATTTGAATAACAAGGCTCACTTTTTGAAATTCACTTAGGTAAGTGTTGATCTTAAGTTTAGGAATTATCTACGTTAAAATTGAAGTTTGAGATATTTTCAAGATATCTTAAAAATGACATTTTACTCATGTTAAAATGTGAATATTTTCAAAGAATAAAATGTGAACAGTGAAAAAAACGAGTTTGTTTTACAGTCATTTTTGCTTTTATTTCGATTTATGAAAAATTGCATTGATACTTCTTCACTTTATCAAAGATAAATGATAAATTTGTGATTTACCAAGGACAAATTTCCAATTTCATTATTTTTCTGATATAACTATCATTTTTCTTAGTTAAATAATTGAATTATGAATTTCCTAATTTTTGAAAATGTTTCCTAAAGCCTTGTTCGGTTTTTCCACATGTAAGAAAATCGAACATCTCAAGGTCACCGAAAATTTACGCATCACTGCCCTCACACTCCATACATACAGTGTACAATTATACATACGGAGTACAATTTGGGAATGGTTTAAGCGGATACAGCGTGTACATTATTTAAGAAATATTGAGTGAGGGCGCAGGAAGTAGCAATGTCGGGACACAAAAGAACCGCCAAAACGTAACTAGGTCTATTTTAGTGAAAGCTTGAATCAACCAAATTGTAAATGCATGATTTAAAGAGGCAAATCTCGTCTCAAATTACATCGCAATGACGTCAAAAAGTACAGGAGCAGTAACTCACACGTCATAAAAAAATCGACTATGCAATCGATTAGAGATTCAGAGAAGTTTTCGTTATGTATTGTGTGTTTGAAGATATAGATATATAAGTTACATGTACGTGCGGTATTGTGCAGTGGTGTATAATAAAGGGTGGCTCAGGAAGATGAGCCCCTAGCTATTTTTGAGGGACCACCTAGCTATATTTAATAATCGCACATTTCGAGCAGATAACACATTGTTGCAAGTCAATAACTTTAAGCATCCAGGAGAAGAGTCCCCTCCCCCCTCCCTCCAAGCTCACAATTTAGCTCTACACCAATGTATAGATGGTACCATGACACAGCTGGCCAAATTCATCGTTAGTTTAATAAATATTCAAGATATTCAAACCGTAAAGGCACACCAAAAGGTTAGTCAGATTCGAAAAATTCAAATGAGAGAAGCGAATTGTAATTATGATGTCCTTATGCGCCGAGATCGCTCCTTTAACCAAGTCATAAACAAATTCGATCGAGCGCTAATCAATATTCATAACAGTTGATTTACAGAAAGGAAGAAAAAAGGAGGAAAATGACTTTGCGAATGTGGACATCCGCCCTCCTTAGTTCTTCAATTCTTGAAGAAACCTCGTTCATTTTAATTTTTGGAAAATATTATTCTCATTGAATATCTCTTTATGACACATGCTGTGATAGTAAAGTGGTAAACCTTTTCTGTTGTTTCTAAATGAACCAAAATAAGATAACAACAGCATTTTAGATATCACAACAAACAGCAAAAAGCAAAAAGTTCATCAAAATCGGTCAAGATGGATCATTATACAGCATTCTGAGTTTTGATGTCATATTTTGATAAATTATGCATTTTATATTTACATTTATGACATCAGAGAGAGAAAATCCAATGACTTTCCTATGTTAATGTATTATCTTTTTAAGTTTTCACCAACATTCTTACAATGTAAGCAGTTGAATGTAAACGAGAAGGTTTGACAAGATGACCTGCTGTGAACACGCTGGTTTAACACGGTAACCTGTCTGCCTGTAGGCTTAAACAGGCTGTCATTGTCAAGCAAAAATGTTGCATACGCGTTGGTATGCTATGCTGGATTGAGATGAATAACAATAAAAAGGACATGGTCGGACCAAATATCAACAAAAGTGATGGAGAGATAGATGCTTATGTAGGTCCAGTGCTTTTTTGGAGATGAGCAGAAGGTACAAGTGGAACAGCAGAAGCCTGGATATGCGTGGCTTGAGTTTGGACTAGAGCATTAGAGCTTGAACTTGAAGTTGAATTTGAGTTTGAGAGGGTGAGATAGGTCTTTTTATTTTCTGTGAGGCAGGTGAAGCGGTGATATCGTGGTGAGGTGGTTTTATTTGCAGTAAAAACGCAGATTACCTCACGTTGTTTAGGTCGTATACGAAGGATTTGGCGATGTGATTCCCTCCACAGCGTGGGCAGACGATTGGCGTACCTGTGACCGTCACAGAGACTACAAGGACAACGGGGTGTCCCTGTGCTCGCCTCCCATCCTCTGCAACTTCCTCAAATCAAGAGAAGTGGTCAGGTAAGGTCACTCTGTCTTGGCCAATTACGAACCTTTCATCCCCATGGATAGGGCAGTTCCCGCATCTGGGGGGAAAGGGAAGCAGGTTTGACACCCACGGCACCCCTTAGATGGAGTACCTGTCGAGAGCACGGGTAGTTTGCATGGGTGTGAGAAGAAATCACGTCTGACTAGTGGGTACTCCAGGAGGATTACCATCTGGAGTCCAACTCCCACACCCAGTGGGGGCGTCCTCCCTCCAAGTCATATGCCACATGTTCCGGCGTTCGAGGGGCTCCTCCGAGAAGAATTATCGGTCACCGAGGACCTCAAATAAACATCTAGGACATGATTCTAATATCTATCTGAGTCGGGCATGACTGAGGTATGCTCTGATACATGTACATCAAGCATTATGACGAAGACCACTTCCCGGCCAACTAAACTGAAGGGTGGGTATGTATTTTCAAAAGTATTTTGTCTTTTTGCGAAGAAACAAAACAAAAAACCAAAAAAAATTGGACCATTTGTTTGCCCAATGAATTAGTCAAAACTGGAATTTCCCGACGAGATAAATTTTCAGTCGTTTCTACACAAATGTGATGGGGGTGGAGTAATGGGGGGCGGGGGCAACATGGAATCGGATTTTTTGTATTGGTCTAGCTACGTCACTGGATACATCATAAATTTATCATAAATATAATTTTGATACATTTTTTTCTTCAAATTTTGAAGAATGTATAACTCCATATTATATGCTCATATCTCCGCCAATGATCAAATATATGCTATAAACAGTAATGAAAAAATAACAAAAAGTTGCATCCAAATCAGTTCCAAATTTTACCATTTTACAGCAGTTTGAATTTGAAGGCCATATTACAGCTCTATTCAAGTTATTTTGCGGATAAAAAATAAATCTTTTTCAATCCTTCACCAACGCTTTTTGAGCATTTGAATATGACCAGATGGTTTTGAACCAATTGAAATAGTCTGGTTATTTTCGGTGACTGGAATTTAGGAGAGAATTTTAAAGAATTACATTAAAGCTGTCCTCTTTTCCAATACACCACAACTTCCGCATGCACTAAAACTTGATGATTTATATTTGATCAGATTTTGATTCTTTAGCTTGATTGATTAGCTATTGTCGTAATATATTTTGTTCAAAATTCAAAGCTGTCTTTTGAATATAAAATCCATACCTGTCCATATACTCCCAAGTTTTGGCGGGATAACAAAAAAACACCGGAATTTGTTTGTTTTTTAAGATTGATATCTTGCTTAAATATTGACATATGTTGTAGGGGTGGGGGAGAGGGAACCACCAGAACTCCTTCTGCCACCAGCCCCCTCCCCAGGAGAATTACGGACGTGGATGTCTCCACTGGGCTGACTAAGTTATCTATTTCAATTATTATTCACAACGAAGATTTCAAATGGGCCTTTGAAAGAGCTGTTGAAAATGTCGAGAAATACCCGGACTAACAAGCGAATACTAAAATTCGATGAAGTTATTACTTCTCATTCCAAATTTACTTCAGGAAATATAGACCTTTTCAAACAGGGTTTACCAGAACGTGAAACGTCAGACTACTTTAAGCAATCAAATGCTGGAGGAACTTTTCCTTTGTTTCCCAACTAATCAAGTGCAGGTTTGAGGGGGAAAATGTAAGTAGCAATACGCTGAATTTCGGTCATATGGTGGGGAGGAGGGGGTGAGCAAGAGGGACAATTGTCTTTTGGGGGCAAAAGCCTGTAAATTGGACAAAATATGCCACTTTCTAAAAATGTTTGGGACAATGCGATCTTGTAAGGGGGGGGGGATCACCCCATGTCCCTGTAATGCCACCACTGAGCTATGATGAAATAATGAAAACAACAGAAGGTTGTACAGCAGGGACCGTGGAGCAAGTATTGAAGTGGGGGGAAAAAAAATGGCGAAAATAAAAGGCACCATCACATTCATATATAATAAATGCTATGATACACTAACTCCGAGCCATATTGGTACATAGTGTAAGGCAGGAGCCGTAGGAAGGGTCACCTCTCAGGAGGGGGGGGGGAGGGGAGGAGATAACCCACCAAATTTCCAGATCACAAGTGGAAAAATTTCACTTAGTGGCAAATTAAGTTCCATCCCTGACATTGCTGCTAACCGAAAAATCTCCAGTTTTGGGAAAATTTTGTTCATTTTCGGGCACTTTCCTTCGTATTTTGGTTAATTTTTCAATTGATTTAAGAAATTTCTTCGATTTTCGGTAATTTTTAAGAAATTTTTAAGAAATTTTCTTCGATTTCACAAAAATTTCTTCAATTTTCAGGAAAATTGTTAACAAATTCCAAATAATTTTCCAAATTTTCCTTCATGATGAATAACTCAGGCTACAAATGTGCAGTCTATTGCCCTTAATATCATCAGAGTTTAAATAACTCACTGATGAAAACATCCTTTCAGTCCAAAACAATCCATTGCCACAGGTTACACACTTGGTCTGGCCCTACAGTAACCATATCCACAATAATCTGGCTCTTCACAAGAAGTTCTTTTGTTTGAATACAGATAATATGAGAGTGTAATAACCGATGCATAAAATCCCTAGGTTATCTGCAATGGGTTTCTTAATTGCTGCTAGCAGAGTATAAAAGTCATTACCGCAGAAAAGGACTGAAAATTTATAGCGAAAATTGGGCGTAATGTTCGATTTTACCTACATTTTGGGAAATATTCTTTGATTTTAGGGAAATTTTCTTAATTTTTAGGCAATTTCTTGACCGTTTCAGTGACTTGGTTAATTTCGTTCATTTTTGGCAACTTTCGGAAAATTGTCTTTTAGTAGAGTCAAAATAAGAAAAAAAAGTGACTTACCCCCAAAAAATTGCAAGAAAAGGTTTTTTGGCAGTTTTATTAGCTATGGGGTCTGCAGAAGAACATATCAAAAGTTGGCATCGATCGGATTTCCGGAAAGGGTTTAAATATGATGTCATAAAAAAGATGGCCGCCAATATAAGAAATTGCTGGAAACTAGGCATAAATCTGTAATTTAATAGTTTCTAATCATTTTAATAATGAAAATTATCACTAAAACTAAATATCTTGGTACCAACATAATTTTTGAAACTTTTCGTGGCATCATTAATAACGTCAGGACGTCATCTGTGACGTCAGGGCGTGACCTGTGACGTCATGACGTGATCTATGACGTCAGAATATGGTTTATTTCTAATATGTGTGTTCCAGTCCAGATTTGATGGCGCAGGGAGACATTTGATGATTTGAAAGAATTTCAAGTCATTTCTGAAGGTGGGACCCAAATTGATAGTAGTGATAGCTCCGTTACAAGTGGGGCTGGGGGTTCAAATGCACCATCACTTTCGATCAAGGTTTTTGATAGACAGTGTGTCTGCCATGGGCTATTGCTCCTCATATAGTGAAGTGCAAAGGTTTGAGGAAAACGCCGCTTATTCAGTGGCCCCTGATGTTTTAGGTGAGGACAAAGATATGCATGATATAATGCTTTTATTTGCTGCGGATAACGTTGACCACCACATAGTGACCCTGGATGGAAAGGGAAAATTTCATGGTATGGGGATGGTAGCAGCCATAACACCAGGCACACGAACCAGTCATACACTATTCCGAGGAGAAAGATGTCTGACTTGAACATAGTTGATCAGACGAAGATTGAGATCAAGGATTACCGCTTCCCAAAGAACACTCTTCATAATTAAGTTCACGTCTCTGCCACTTTTGAATGTTGTTGATCATAAGATTGATGTATTGTGGGAGATGTCCTTCCGCTTCGAGCAAACACTACCAAATTGGCAAGGAGTGATGCACCTGCTACACAAGGACTGTCTCCACCCTGGACAATCATCAGTATTGTTCCTACCAATGATTGATATGAACCCTGGAGATAAGACATGTATCTTCTCTACACTCAACTATATATATGCTCTTGCTTCCAAACACAGTGTCCCACCAAATGCAACCTTTGATCAGCCACTCTTTTGGAAAGCTTTTGAGATTATACATGAAGTTCAAGATGGTAGTCCACTCAGAGATGTTATTTTGTTATTGAGGAGCTTTCATACTTTCATGAATTTGTTGGGGGCCATAGGAACACTCATGGATGGAAGTGGACTAAGGAAAATCCTGGAGACAGTGTATGGTGAAAACGCTGTAACACATATGATGAGTGGCAAAGCTGTGCAACGTGCATTTCGTGGACATTTTCTTGTTGAACAGTGTCTCACGCATCAGATAGTGACCAAGGTAATTGTAGCCGATCCAAGTTTTGAAGATCTACTTAAAGAGCTGGAGAGATTGTATACTCAAAAGGAGACTGGTAAAATAAGTTTAGATGCACTGCTGAAAGCAGACTGCATGGAAAGAATTTCCTCTGCTCTCACTTCAAGAAAGTGTGAATTATTCAACAACTCAAAAACAAACAAATTGTGGATTAACTATCAATGAATGTTGGGAGTTGCACAGGAGCTTATTAAGGCTGATCGCACAGGGTCATGGCAAATGCATCTCCATGCTATATATTACTGTTTGCCAATATTTGCTGCTGCTGGACACCCTAACTATCTGAAGTCTGCTTATCTTTACTTACAGAAGATGAGGGATCTTGAAAGTGGAAAGTCCCCAGTGTTTCAGAAATTCAAAAATGGATTCCATGTTATTCGATGCAGCAAAAATACTGGGCTGGCGTTAGTCCTGACTTGGTGATCGTGCAGACACTAATGCGGTCGCTTAAAAGCACCGGTGGGCTATCAAGAGGAAGTGGCATGTCAGACCATCAGAGGGCCGTTTGGACAATGTCTGCCCCTGTATCTTCCGCCTATACAACTAAGCCATGCAGAAATTCTGTCAGACATCATATGCAACAAGTGAACAGCACAAGGAGGCATTTGCTTCTCGTATGGACAGGGGTATGAGAGACTTAGACAAACTTGCGACAAAGCTGGAACACTACTCTTTATTTTCCAATGAGGCAACCTTGCGCAACATTATCACAGGGATAAACGCTGATGAGGGTGTCAATGTAGAAGAACTTTTCAATGTAGGCAAAGACACAGTAAAACAAATGGAAGGACACCCAGTCTTCTCATATTCCCACAAAAAGAACACTAAAGTGAAGACATTAGCATCAGCTCAAGCTGTCAAAGTTACAGAGGATCGAACCATTGATCTAGCTCTGTTGTTTCAGAGGTTCCTTGTGGTATCGCAGTCAGGTGACCTTTGCCTTGATGAAGTAATGCAATATGAGCTCTCCCCCTATCCACCATCCTTATTTGAAAGAAAATATCTCTTGCGAAAACCAGATAAAGCACATCTTCTGGAAGCTTTGAAAGACCATGGAACTTCCTTATCAGATGGTGCTGTTCTTCAGTCCATTCCAAAGACTGATCACTATGTTCTTGACGGAGGTTCCCTCCTACATCGATTGAAATGGACGGAGGGGAGCACTTACACTTCAATTGCAGATTCGTATGCATCTTTCACATCCAAAGTGTATGGTAATGCCACTGTTGTCTTTGATGGGTACAATGGAAGACCATCCACAAAAGACAACACCTACCAAAGACGAAGCCGAAGTCAGGTCACCAACAAGGTCGACATTGTGGAGTCAACCAAATTTTCCGGGAAAAAAGAGCATTTTCTTTCAAACACAATGAGAAATCAGGCCCTTATTTACCTGATGACGATATACTTGCGCCAGAAAAGCTGCAACGTTATTCAGGCTGAGGGTGATGCTGATCTCCACATCGTAAAAGCAGCAATCACAATGGCATCCTTCAAGTCAACAACTCTCATCGGGGAAGATACAGATCTTTTTGTTTTGCTCTTGTATCATGGAACTACGAATAACTGCAAAGACCTGTACTTTAGATCAGACAAAGGTAAACCAAATGTGTATAATATTAAAGTTCTAAACTGTTACTAGGGAAAGAAGTGTGCTCTGATCTGTTGTTTGCTCATGCGTTTTCCGGATGCGACACTACCTCACGAATTTTTGGGGTTGGAAAGAAGTCCATCTTCAGAAAGGTCATCAAGGGCGAATCTGTCTTGCGTGCTTGTTCCAAGATCTTTCGCACACCAAAGGCAAATCCGGAGACCGTAGAAACCACCGGCTGCAAACAAATGCTTTCATTGTTTAATGGGACTCATTCTGACTCTCTGGCATCATTGCGCTACAGCTTCCTTTGCAAAAAAGTGGCCACAGCAAAGACCTTTGTGGCACCCGAAAGGCTGCCCCCAACGACATCAGCCACAAAACTTCACTCACGGAGGGTATATCTTCAAGTTATGGTGTGGATGTGTACGGATGGTGGCATGGATCCTACAGACTGGGGCTGGAGTGTACAAGGGGGTCAACTGATTCCACTCATGATGGACAAATGCCCTGCTCCTAAAAGTCTGTTGAAAATGATACACTGCAACTGCTCGACAGGTTGCCGCACACTCAAATGTAGCTGCAAAAAACATGGCCTTCAATGTACCCAAGTCTGTGGACCTTGTCAAGAAGACACTTGTGATAATATATCCCTCAACCCAGTATTAGATGATGATGGTAATGAAGGCTGCATGTGACTGTAAAGGTAATATAGTAAGGATAATGCCAGCTGGTCAGCTGAAACACTAGAAATTACCAAATAAACCAATATGAGCATTTATGTCTTCTAATCTATAACTGCATAAGGAAAACATTAAATGTCGATATTAATTCATTAAGTGGTTGATGATGTTAAAATCTATATTGCAATGAATACGAATAGATGACAAAAAGTTAGCTATTAAAACCACAGCTCATCCAGTAAAAGAATCATGATATTAAGACAAATTTATAACATAATGACGTCATAGATGACGTCATAGATGACACTATCAATCACAGCATAACGTCTCACAGGTACATTGGTCAAATTGAAAAATTAACAATCATGTAAGATACTGATGCCTTTAACTTGATTTTACACTTAAAGATGCCAGGAACCGTATGCAAATCATTGAAATTAAGCATTTTATTACATTTTGGCAGCCATTTTGTATGACGTCATATTTAGACCCTTTCCGGTGGTCAGATTTTTGCCAACTTTTAGTATGTTAATCTCCACGTCAAATAATACCAAAAAATGCAAAAAAACCTTTTCTTGCAATTTTTTTGGGGTTACGTGATATATTGACTCTACTATTTATTTTAAAGCAATTTTCTTCAATTTTGAGAAAACTTTTTTCGATTTTAGGGAATTTTCTTCTCTCTACCCCCCCCCCCTTCCCCCTCCCCCAAGTCACTCCATCTCTTTCTCCAAAAGGTTCTTTCATTGAAATCTGAACATTGGAAGGCGGTTCCGAGATTTGAAAGCCATTTGAAAATTTTCTGGTGGTAAGGTTGATCTATGTGGTGCAAAAATGTTTTGGTACACAATTTAAGTCTAAAGAGCCTGCTAAGCATATCTAAAGAGCCTGCTCAGTATATCTAAAGAGCTTGCTAAGCATATCTATATCTTAAGAGCTTGCTAAGCATATCTAAGAGCTTGCTAAGCATATCTAAAGAGCTTGTTAAGAATATCTAAGAGCTTACTAAGCATATCAAAATAGCTTGCGAAGCAAATCTTAATAGCTTAATAAGCATATCTAAAGATCTTGCTTAGCATATCTAGAGCTTGCTAAGCATATATACAGAGCTTGTTAAGCATATTTAAGAGCTTACTAAGCATATCAAAATAGCTTGATAAGCTAATCTAAATAGCTTAATAAGCATATCTAAAGATCTTGCTTAAAATATCTAGAGCTTGCTTAGCATATCTAAGAGCTTGCTTAGCATACCTAAAGAGCTTGCCAAGCACATCTAAAGAGCTTCCTTAGCATATCTTAGAGTTTGCAAAGCATATCTAAAAAAATGTTAAGCATATCTAGAGCTTGCTAAGCATATTTAATGAGTTTGCTAAGCATATCAAAAGAGTTTGTTAAGCA
>JAIGNY010000759.1:37500-46742 GCA_020152595.1 Chiridota heheva | reverse complement strand
TAAATATGCGTTAATAATATTTTTGTATACAATATGAAAAGAAAACATTGCTGTGAGTTGTATTTACAGGGTGCCTGACAATAACTTGCATATAACCATCACATTAGAAAACGTAAATTGTAATAACTTGTCATTGCATGCTGAGGTAATTAATTATAAATAGCAAATTTATTAAGAACTATGCACTCTCTTTCAGTAATTGTAAGGCAAAATACTTTGTAAATGATTTATGAAGTGAACTATATTGTGGTGTTCCTTACCTAAAATCAGCAAACTTTGTGAAACAATTGTCACTTGTATCTACCTCAGATGTCTACTGGATGTTTTCTTTAGATGTCTAATTAATATCTTTAGCTGTCTAATAGATATTATCCATCCAATTTAACCACATGTATTGCTTTACATTGTAATTACCTGCTAGGCTGTTAAACAAGTGTAATATAGAAAAGATAGTATAGGCTAGTATATGTAAAGTGTGAATGTATAGCTCCATACAAAACCTGTATTTGTTTGTGTTGAATAATAGCTCTTGGAAATGTATCATTATGCATATGAGCAAACTAAAATTACATATACCTTTAATTAGTTAATTTGCTTTCACAAAGAATTACAAATGAAGATAGATTAAAAAAATTCAATCATGGTGAACGTCTGCAGAAAAAAATGATCATGTCTGTAAAACTTAATCTGTTTTTATACTAGTTGCAGTACCTAAAATGATCTTTATAGAGTATTATCAAAACTCAAAAGTCTACATGTAAAACCCTGTTTATAATTAAGCAAATAAGTACATACATTGCACATGTACATTACAAAGGCATTATAATTTTACCTTCAGTAATCATATTCAGTCAAATACGAGATGTATGTGAAGATCTCATAATATATTTCTCGTAGAGATTAGGCCATCCTTACAAATAATGTTGCTTTACCTAACGATGCACATTGTTAAAACAAGATGGCTTACTCCACACAAACAATTTTTCAAGTCTGGCCTTTTTCTGCAAAAAAACTAGACATGATTGCCAAAATACATACTTATTTAAAGTAAAATACATTCATAAAAAAAAATCATGCACAACAAATGCACTATGTTGTGGCTTTTACATGTTACCCCTAATTCATTTCACGCCAAATAATACTCAACGTTTGTTTTGATAACAGTGGCAATCAACCTTTTTTTTAAAAGTTTGTTGTAATTCTCAATGCAGGCAACAACTTTGAAAACTTGTTATTATTGTACAGTATTTAGTTAATGAAACTTGCTTTATTCCAAATAAAAATGCCTTTGCAAACACACACCTATTGGCAGTCTCTAAATCACATATTGTATGCTTTATATAACCCATTGATGGTGTTTGAAATACTGTACACAATATTACAACTTATCATCCAATATAGAACAATGTAAAGATTAACCTTAAGATTTTACAGGTTCTTTAGCAAATAACATAGACATTTTGAAAAATAATGGGCTGATATATTTAAAGGTATAAAAAATATTTGTGGAAATTGTAAATGAAATCAAAATTAAAACATGTATAGCATTATGTGTAGGCTAAGCTTAACAACTGATTTGCATTGGGGTTGTTTTATTGAATCAATTGTTTTGAAGTTGAACTACAATATCAAACAAATTTGATAGGCCTACCGTTAAAAAGAAAAATAATTGAGAAACATCTAGGCCGAGGTTGATGTCATGATGATATAGAAAAGAAAGTATCAGTATTAAAGCCTATATCAGCTTGTTAGCAAAATTCATTTTGTCACCATTGACACTCATTTGGCATCTTGACCGGTAAAGGTTGGCAGTTGGAGCCATATGGAAACAAAGTTATACTTATTTCTTCATATTCTTGAATATATCATAATGATATATACCAGGGAGTTTCCATTTTCTACTCGCAACTCCCTGTAAAAATGAACTATTAGGGAAGTGTAAATATTCACTTACAACATTTGTTTCAATAGGTGCCGGCCTACCTCAGTTTTCAATCAACAAGTTAAACTTAAGTTACTGAAATGATTGTATTCACTGAATTAACCTATTGTCAGCCTGATGAAATGTCCAATATTATTTAAAGGTTCTCTGCTTTAAGTGCTGTTAATCTTTCAATGTGTCAAACACTTTTAATATTTGTTCTTGAACATCTTCTCAAAAAGAGCTTTAAAATAGCTGTTAATGAATAATGTAAAACACTGAAAAATATTTTTGTTTTAAGAGTTAGCTTAATGGCAACCCATGAACAGATTAAGCTCCAAAGCAATGTATTTATACTTTGCTAAGACAGCTAGGCTTAATAAAAGTCAGTGGATACATCATAATGATAGTTTAACAAAAATTTAAACAAGTTAAATATGCGTTAATAATATTTTGTATACAATATGAAAAAGAAAACATTGCTGTGAGTTGTATTTACAGGGTGCCTGACAATAACTTGCATATAACCATCACATTAGAAAACGTAAATTGTAATAACTTGTCATTGCATGCTGAGGTAATTAATTATAAATAGCAAATTTATTAAGAACTATGCACTCTCTTTCAGTAATTGTGAGGCAAAATACTTTGTAAATGATTTATGAAGTGAACTATATTGTGGTCTTCCCTTTACCTAAAATCAGCAAACTTTGTGAAGTGAAGCTGATGAAAGTATAGTAAGTGCGGTGGGTCTTAATGCTAATGTTTCTTTTTCTTATTCAATATCTTTAAATATTATTTTAAATTCCTTGTTACTACATACAAAAAATTAACTTTTAGACAGGGACAGGGTGGCACTAGGCAGTTGTAGGGTAAATCTAGTTAACTCTAGTTAACTTCAGGACAAAATTGATAGTCAGTGTAGGCCTAAGCTAAGATGAACAATGTTTGTGACTGCTCAGTCTCCCTTCATAATTCAATTGGGATACCTTTCAAGAATTTTCTTTAGGGATTTTGAAATAACCCTAACAGTAACAACTATTATTTTTTAATTGAATTATTCCAATTAGACCAAAAGATTGTCATTTTTGTCTAAATTGACATTTAACGTAGGCCTAGTAGGCTTACGCCCATCGGGATAGGCCTACACCTTATATCAGGGTAGATTGCTATCCAATCATTAGTCTGGGGATGTTGACGTAAGAAGCAGTGCGTAATTACAAACGCTTTAATTCACTAAACTGCGTTTGTCGCGTCATATAAGGCGCGCGCGTAGGGACGCACGTCACATATCGACGCCATCCTGGTCGAAAGTGACCAGAAAGCTTTAAAGAGACAGCAAGTTATGGTAATTATGTACGTTAATTCTTTGAAATTCCTGATACGAAGAAATTTTCATTCTTCAAAATACATTATATTACGAAAAATGATAATTTCTGCCATTGTAATTTTCTGATAAGTTTTGAGAGCTGACCAAATGTATATCGACAAAAATCATCCTTAGAGAATAAATGAATGCCAAAATGATTATTATATTGAATATAATTGAAGGATACTGCTCTCAAGAAGATTCGATTATAGGTGGAGGATGGGCGGAGGGATGGGTTCAAGTTTGGAGGAGACTATCAAGGTGCATTCTTTAGAAGAGGCTGAATTATACTCATTGAAGCTCCCACAAATCAAGTATTACTGAGATTGTTTCTGACATATTGTTTTACATGCATCATCACCTATATTTGATGTGGCTCTCGAGGGCATAGGGCGGAGCCTCCGGACGCGCTGAAAAATTAAGTATTTAGGAAAGTCCTTTCTGATCAAATTATGCAGGGAAAATATATTGTTTTACATGTATCAACAGCACAATTTCATGTGGTGGCCCAGGCAGCCAGGGGCGATATTAATATTATTAAGATTTAAACAATTACCAATAAAACACAAAATTAATGTTTAATCATTACCAATAAAACACCAATTTGATGTTCAATAAAACACCAATAAAAAACTAATTTAATGTTTAATCAATTACTAATAAAACACTAATTTCATGTTTAATCAATTATCAAAAAGACGCTAATTTAATGTTTAATCAAATACCAATGAAACACTAATTTAATGTTTATTCAATTACCAATAAAACCGTAATGTTGAATCAATTACCAATAAAACACTAATTTCATGTTTAATCAATTATCAAAAAGACGCTAATTTAATGTTTAATCAATTACCAATAAAACCGTAATGTTGAATCAATTGCCAATAAAACACTAATTTAATGTTTAATCAATTACAATTAAAACACCAATTTGATGTTTAAGCAATTACCAAAAACACCAATTTAATGTTTAAACAATTACCAATAAAACGCCAACTTAATGTTTAATCAATTACCAATAAAACACTAATTTTATGTTTAATCAATTATCAAAAAGACAGTAATTTAATGTTTAATCAATTACCAATAAAACCGTAAATTGAATCAATTGCCAATAAAGCACTAATTTAATGTTTAATCAATTACAATTAAAACACCAATTTAATGTTTCATCAATTCCCAATAAAACACCAATTTAATGTTTAATAAATTACCAATAGAAGACTAATTTAATGTTTAATCAATTACAATTAAAACACCAATTTAATGTTTAAGCAATTACAAAAAATCACCAATTTAATGTTTAATCAATTACCAATAAAACGCCAACTTAATGTTTAATCAATTACCAATAAAACACTAACTTAATGTTTAATCAATTACCAATAAAACACTAATTTAATGTTTAATCAATTACCAATAAAACACCAATTAAATGTTTAATCAATTGTCCCCAATTTGTACCGAATTTTGAGTAAAACAGTCTTTAAAGTTATACATTTTCATATATACAATCTTCAAAAGTACTCTTTTTTTATATTTGACAGTTTGAAGGAAATGAAAAGAGGAAGATATAGTTGGAAAAGTGGAGATGTTTATAATTTACACAACTGCATTTATTTCACGTTACAGTATTGGGCATCTGAATTTATAAAGTGAAAATTCACACTAAAGGCTCTTCTGCCAAGGAAGTAGTGTACTTCCTTGCTTCTGCTTAGTGTGTTGTTCAAGATTACATCAGCTGCCACAAAGATATTTGCTGCGTGATGTTATTCAGCTTATTCTTAGGCAATGTCTTCATATTTATGTCTAAAGCACATATACTTTCTTCATTGGTCAAATTGTCATAATTTCCAATTCTTATGACAAACTTCCTCCGTATCATTTTTTCTTCAGGCGCATAGAGAAGACTCAGAAGAAGAAGAGCGTCTCCACCGCTACCTGCGCATGGTAAGACAATTGATGCACCCACACCTTGATGAGTATGAGCAGGGTTTACGAGGGTAGTGGCATAGGTACATGGGAAGCGGGACGGTAAATTTTCCCAACGTCTAACGCCGAAACATTTCTTTAACTACCTCAACCTCTGGGCTATTTTATGCAATAAATTTGTAGAGGTACATCCCAATAAGTGGGATTTCCCACCGAAAGCAGGTGGAGGGGCGAGCACGTCACAACATAAAATGTGCCTACCGGAAGTGGGGGTGCAAAATCATAAAATCACACTATAAGATACAACAAATCATCATACAATAGATATGAATATGGAAAAAAGTGGGGAAACATTTCTCGTACAACGTTGGAAAATAAGCACCTCAATCTAAAGAGATTAAGTTCATAGGGGTGTATATACCTTGAGTGTGTGTACAGGTGTGTGTAGAAAGGTTGACAAAATGGTGGATCAGGATATCTTTTGAGAAATACAAGCTCTTTTTAATGATCTGCCACAAGTCTGCAAGTGGGAATCTGACAAAAAACTTGTATTAGGTTAACAACGTCAAGCTTGCAAAGCCCGTTTGAATTTAGATCGGTGAGAGAGGTTGTAGATTTCACCACATGGGTAAACTTGGGGGCGCTCTTGAATTTATTTAAGTGGTTTGGTTCCGACAGTTTATTCACTCGGTCGTATGAGGGATATTTTTTTCTGTCAAGTTATGATTCCGTCTAAGTTTGTTTATATCTATTTTTTTTTTTATGTGGGGCAGGGGGAAAGGTAGGGCGGACTCTGTATTTATCCATATTATATATTTTATTCACATATACGATTTGTGAAATGAACTTCCTGGGGGCGTAAATGTTCTATAATTTGACTGAAGTAACAACCAATAACGGAAGTCTCTGAACAATTCTTAAGGAATTCCACACATCTATTGTAAGTGGATCAATTAGCAGTTGAGTTTTGAAGAACATATTTTTCCTTTTTGAATTTATATCAGTGTCATGATAAATCAAGCATACTACTGACAAATTATATGTTGTTGTTATGTGAATATCTTACTTTGTTTATCCCCATCAGTAACTATTATAATGGTATCTTTTGTGCTTTTAACGATAAAAATTACAAAGCTGCACATTCATATGGCACCACGAGCAAATCAACCACCTGGGCGCCTGTATACAGTACCCCCATAATGATATGAAGAATACCATGTGTTTCACTGATATACCCATTCCGCAAAGCTTTGGACAATCGAAATTTTGGATGGGCAAGCAGATCTGAAATAATGGTACCCAATGTAAAAACAGAAAATACTATGATTTTTTAGGCCTGTGTGGCACCCTTTATGAACCAGAAATCAAAAACTTGTATGGTTCCGATGCCTTACGTTTTAAAAGCTGTTGTAGTGCAGGTGGGATTACGTTATCTTATGGACTCATATCAAATATCACACCTTATTATAATTAACATCTGAGGATGTTGAGATCTTCATTGTTTTAATCAGTTAGAGCCCCCATTTGATTTTTAAGTCAACATGTTTCATGGCCCCTTCCTCTCCAAACAGAAATGTTGAGTATTATTCGAATATAGTCATATATTTGAAGTAGTTAAATTTTTTACTAGGCGACCATGAAAGAAAAGCAGAGTTGTTTTAAAAAGTCCTAATTTTCGTTGGATTGGAAAGGGGCTTTTCATTTTCATCAAACTGACTTAATAGACTCTAGACATCTCTACATGCACAAGCTTCATCATGAATTGGGCTGGGAATATAACTTGGTTTGGGGAGGACATAACTCATGAGGGGGAGGGAGATTAAGAGAAACTCATTAGATCAAAGGATATTCTGATCAAAGAATATTCTGAATGTCACCTTAAATTATGTGTGTGGGTGCAAGGGAGGGGTACCTCTTTAAAGAAAAAGATTTAATTATTCACTTATTGAATAATGAAAATGTAATGATCTAGATTTCAAGAAAGAGAGAGATGTTTTTAAAGAGAGAGAGAGATTTTCGGAGATGTTATAAATGTTGGAGTCTTACCAGGAATTGAACCAGGGGCGCTAGATTGTCAAGCTGATGCTATGACCACTAGATCACTAAAGTCACTTTGTTGCTTAAGCTAATAGATAATTAAACAGCCATATATTATCTGCTGATGATTATCAACCCATAAATAAATCATCTGAATGAATGAAATAATTGCATAATAGATACATTTATCTGTGACTTTAGGAATTTCAATAAATATATTTTGACAGATTGAAGGCATCGGGTGTATTGAAAATGAGGGATGTGGGTGGTGTTATAAAATACAGCGGGGCTTAATTTCAAGCTGTACCGGCGCTTAATTCCAAGCTGGGCGGAACTTAATTCCCAGCTGTGTGGAAGCCTAATTACCAGATGCCGTGGGGGTTTAATTCAGAGTTGCCGTGGGGCTTTAATTTAAAGTTGCAGTGGGGGCTTAATTTCAACTTGCCGTGGGGGTTTAATTCCAAGCATTAGCAAATTCCCTCTTCATAATTTATTTAAGGGGGAATCGTGAAAATCTAACCTTATTGATTGTTGTAAGCGCTATGGTACAGTACTTTGGTGAACAGCGCATTTAAATGCTGTGAGTTATTACAAAACTTGTTCTCTTCTTTAAATAGAACGTAAAATTCTGAATAGAGCGCAGTCTTTTAAATTTGAAAATAAATAACTTAGCTTTTTGATGATTAATCGAAGAAGTTCTTGAGATAAATTTAAATTAAAATGATTTTTCAAATAGTTGATGTTGCATGAGTACAGTGCAGTGTGTCGGTAAGGAATGGCACCCCCCCCCCTCCCATGGTTTTGCTCTCTGACTATTTAGAATGGAAATCTCATATGGACACGCCCTTATAAGCCCACGAATCTCACATAAAACTCATATTGGTCCCACATGTCATTGCCGCCTGCGAAGCCAGTACAATAGGGATGTGGTGGTTGCGACGTACCCTCTCCTTAAAAATATCGGAAATGTCCAAGTTTTGTCGACCAAAGGTATCAAGGTATACAATAAATTGTGTGCAAAACATCCTTATTTTCCCAAAATGGGCATTTCTACCATGAGCAGTGGTTTACCATGAGCAACGTGCCGTGTCCAATTACCATCTAGACATAATACTGACCAATTTATCAATACTTTTCTACAAAAATTTGTAATCATGAGATAGCATTTGTTATTGTCTCATACGAATTGACTTGTTTTCTCCATTGCACTAGCTATTTGTCTTCTCCATTGCATTGTTTGTCATCCATATGATAATGTTCCTATAACTTCTATGAACTCGAAATATCTGAACACATCAAAGATATAAATGAATTAAGAAAACGCCACCAATTAGCTAGGTATTTTAACTAAAAGTCATGCCAGGGTTAACGAACCCTCACACTCTTTTTATCCAAATAATATTTTATCACTAGTCATTATTTGTATTTGGAATTGATAACGTCATTAAAAGCGTCACAGTGTTTGTACATTATTATTGAGATAAGAAAACAAAAATCTTTGCTATCTACATGGGGTCGCCTTGATAAATCATGACAGGTAGTTTATTGATCAACAGTCATGACAGTAAGTCTAACTCGTATGCCCCTATACACTCTTTACCGTCAAGAATATATGAACACCTCCACATAAATTTTTGATGTAATTTTCCTTACCCTGTCATGCGTGTGTATAAAGTATAACCACTGACTGACTGATGTCGTCGCATTCTTTTTCCATTTTTGGCTTGTTTAAAGAGCCTCATACCTAAAGTAGTAGGCTATTTTCCCATTGGGTGTAGGTGGGGGTTAGGGGTGGGGGTACTGGAGGTGGAGACGTAACCGTCGCACCGACGGACGTGAACCTCATGACAGTTATGTATCAAATTATTCCGCATACGGCGCATGCCAATTTAGATCTCTGCCCAATGTTATACTGTTAGGATCATTCTTTTCCCGGGGGGCGCCAAAATGCCCTTTCCCCCGGTGAAACATGACCCGCCA
>JAIGNY010000759.1:32500-35000 GCA_020152595.1 Chiridota heheva | reverse complement strand
TGATGATATTTTAATTAGACTGTAGATTTTTAATACTTCAATGCGTAGTTACCAAAAACTTATTTTCAAACTAAAGGCGTTAAACGTACACTTTGCTTATGTTTTAGCAATCACTTTTCAAAAGTAGCGGGGCATGAGACATTTGTTTGGAGGTTCAAAATCAAAAATGGGGAAGGGAGAGGGAGAGGGGGGAGCACCCAACTCCAACAGCAGGTGGGTGGGTGCAACGGGAGGTCCATGATTGAAAATATCCATCACTTTCCACTGTCCATCACATTTCAATTTTAAGAAAAGGAAACAAGTTCTTGTTTCTTGCTTCAAAAATTTGCCATGTGCAAGGTTGTGTAATTGATTTAAATTATAATTATTTTAGGTAATTTAATTACTTATTCAATTAACCATTTCAGGTAATATAAGTACCAGCACCACTGGCGAGTTAACTTGCAATAGACTGGCATCCCGTTCAGGCATTCAGGGGGATATATACTCTTATCCGCTTGCACCATGCATAGAAACATGGGACAAGCACTAACCCATGGGACTAATGGTTTGGATGGATTTAACTTAGCCTGCTTAGTAAAGCTTCTCGACCATCGAGTTATCTGGTTATAAATCAAATCTACCCTTAAATTTTAAGAAATTAATGATGATGTCAAAATTTAAAAAGCAATATATGCCTACATAAGTGTTCTATCAGCATACTTAAATATTTCACTTTGAGGACCAAAAATGTATACGAGCCTCCTATATCAAAAACCTATCTGTAACACGAGGAGGGAGGGGAGGAGGGAGGGGGGGGGGTGGTGGTGAAAGAAAATCATTACTTTGTAATAAGAAAAGAGGTGAATTGAATCTGACTCTTCAAAGTCAATTTTCCAGACCTTTATTGTTGGAGTGGGGTCGTACTTGGCCCTAATAAAGGCAGGGGGCTTGGCCCCCGGCAGCCAAGTTCCTATGCCCCTGTGGTGGTGTTTCACCCAGCCTGTCCCCACCAGCTCCGATAGGATGATACCTTAAAGCAGTCTTTCAACTTGCAGGGGCATCAAGCAGACCCCTTGAGGTTGTCACCTTTTGTAAAAGTTGATCACCAAAATTATAATCCTTTCAGTTTTTCAAAAGTCATATTGATTTGATTGATGTTTGTCACATTGATTTTATTCATGTAAAGAATTGTCATCAAAGGATTGTCAATATTTTCTGTGAAATATGATAAGCTATGAAATATGATAAGCTATGTAATATAATAAGCTATGAAATATGATAGGCTATGAAATATGATAAGCTATGAAATAACTATTATTTTCTACACTCTTCCTCTGTAGTTTATACTTTTGTATAGTATTGGAAGTGGATAACTTAGCAGTTGAGTTTTGAAGAACATATTTTTCCTTTTTGAATTTATATCAAGAGTGTCATAATAAATTTATCAAGCATACTACTGACAATTTACATGTTGTTTTATGTGAATATCTTACCTTGTTAATCCTCATCAGTACTATTATAATTGTATCTTTTGTGCTTTTAATGATAAAAATTACAAAGCTGGACATTCATATGGCACCACGAGCAAATCAACCACCTGGGCACCTGTATACAGTTCCCACATAGAGATATGAAGAAAACCATGTGCTCCACTGATATACCCATTCCGCAAAGCTTAGGACAATCGAAATTTTGGATGGGCAAGCAGATCTGAAATAATGGTACCCAATGGAAAAAAAAGAAAATACTATGATTTTTTAGGCCTGTGTGGCACCCTTTATGAACCAGAAACCAGAAGGTTGTGTGGTTTCGATGCCTTATTTTTTAGAAGCTGTTGTAGTATAGGTGGGATGATAAAATTATTTTATGGATTCCTATCAAATGCCACTCCTTACATTATGATTAACATCTGAGGATATTGAGATCTAAGTAATTTCATTGTGTTAATCAGTTAGAGCCCCCATTTGATTTTTAAGTCAACATGTTTCATGGCCCCTTCCTCTCCAAACAGAAATGTTGAATATTATCCGATTATAGTCATATAATTAAAGTAGTTTGGTACTAGGCGACCATGAAAGAAAAGCTGAGTTTTTTTAAGTCCTAATTTTTGTTAGAGAGGAAAGGGGCTATTCATTTTCATCAAACTGACTTAATAAACTCTAGACATCTCTACATGCACTATCTGGACTGAACTGGGCTGGGATTATAACTTGGTTAGGGTAGGACATAACTCATGAGGGGAAGGGGGATTAAGAGAAACTCATTGGATCAAAGAATATTCTGATCAAAGAATATTCTGAATATCACCTTATAGTATGTGTGGGTGCAAGAAAAAGAAAAAGATTTAATCATTGACTTATTTGATATTGAAAATGTAATAGTCTATATTTCAAGGGAAAATCAAAAATATATTGTTCAAACAAAGTTTTGTTCGCAGATGTTATACATTTTGGAGTCTTACAAGGTTTTGAACCAGGTACGCTAGATTGTCAAGCTGATGCTATGACCACTAGATCAC
>JAIGNY010000759.1:7500-27500 GCA_020152595.1 Chiridota heheva | reverse complement strand
AAGATACCATATTACCCAATAGCGACTTGTAGAGAGATAGTGCTATAGGCCTACACAAGAGGACATGGCACAACTATGGTTGTGCAAAGTTTAAGACCTTATCTGCTTATGGGACCGACCAAACTTTAAAATGTGCGGTCCATAGATGAAGCAAATAAAAACAAATCATGTCTTGTCTTATTTAAATCGACTTGTTTTCTCCATTGTACTGTTAGTCTTCCATATAATAATGTTCTTCTAAAAGTGCATAAACTGCTATGAACTCGAAATATCTGAACACATCAATTATATAAAATTAATTTAAAAACGCCACCGATCATTTAGGTATTTCTACTGTACTGAAAGTCATGCCAGGGTTAACGAACCACCACACTCTATTAATACTATTTTATCTCTTGTCATTATTTGTATTTGGAATTTATACCTTGATTGAAAGCGTCACAGTGTTTGAATATTAATAATCTAATGTTTTATAACCTGTTATTGTTTGTATTTTGAAATTTATAACACAATGAAGGCATTACAATATTCATTACAGTGTATTCAATAAACACAATGATTCGCTATTTATATACGGTCGACGCTCTGTAGGTGAAGTGTATATGAGAACCTGAATAAACCATTACAGGATGAGGTAGTTTAGAGTATATGAACTCTTATGTCCCCCTACACTCTTTACCGTCAAGATTAACGAATACCTCTGCATCTGTTCTTTCCTTACCCTGTATACCAAGTATAACCACTGATGACATCGCATTCTTTTCCCATTTTTGGCTTGTTCTAGGAGCCTCAAAAATAAAGTAGTAGGCTATTTTTCCATTGGGTGAAAGTGGGGGTGGGGGAGGGCGTACTGGAGGTAAAGACGCATCCGTCGCACCTACGGGCGTGAACCCCATAGCAGTTGTTCATCAAATCATTCCAATTTTTGTCGTCCTATAGTTTTTTGGATAAAATATTTTATTATCAGGGTATCATGCAATTTCAGAAAACGAATTTGATGATATTTTAATTAGACTGTTGATTTTTGATATTTCAATGCGTAGTTACCAAAAACTTATTTTTAAACTAAAGGCGTTAAACGTACACTTTGCTTATGTTTTAGCAATCACTTTTCAAAAGTAGCGGGGCATGAGACATTGTTTGGAGGTTCAAAATCAAAAACGGGGGTATGTAAGGAGGGGGCGCCCAACCCCAACAGCAGGTGGGTGGGTGCAACGGGAGGTCCATGATTGAAAATATCCATCACTTTCCACTGTCCATCACTTTTCAATTTTAGGAAAGGGAAACAAGTTCTTGTTTCTTGCTTCAAAAATTTGCTATGTGCAAGGTTGTGTAATTAATTTCAATTTTAATTATTTTACGTAATTCATTTACTTAGTCAATCAATTATTTCAGGTAATATAAGTACCAGGACCACTGGCGAGTTAACTTGCTTTAAAATAAGAAAATAAGTGAAGGGAATCTGACTCTTCAAAATTAATTTTCCAGACCTTTATTATTAATATTATTACTATTATTATCATTATTATCATTATCATCATTTTTTTGGGAGGGGATGATCGTAGTTGGACCCAATAATTGGAGGGGGATTGGCCCCTGGCAGCTCGTTCCTATGCCCCTGTGGTGGTGTTTCACCCAGCCTGCAGGTTGTCACCTTTAAAAAAAAAAAAGATGGTCATCAAAATTATAATCATTTTAGTTTTACAAAAGTTTGTCACATTGATTTTATTTATGTAAAGAATTGTCTTTTTTTGCAATTTTTTGTGTGAAATACTGTATGGTACTATGAAATAACTATACTCTTCCTCTGTAGTTCATACGTTTGTATATTATTGGATATGGATCACTTAGCAGTTGAACTCTTTTTAATAGATACCATATCATAATATATTTATCAAGCATACTACTGACATATTCTATGTTGTTTTTATTTATGTGACTATCTTACTTTGTTACTACCCATCAGTATGTAGAGTATAATTGTATATTTGGTGCATTTAATGATGAAAACTAAAATGCTGAACATTATTTTGTCAAATCAATCCGTTGGGCATCCGGGACACTTACAACGTTTTTGCGGTGGTTGTAGTATTTGTTTGAACTTTTTATGGCATGATTAACCCTTCTTAACCTGTCAACTTGTTATGCCAAATCTTATATTTTACAAACCCCAGTCAAAATAATTTACTAATGCGACTGCTCATGAGGCTCAAACCAAGTATATAAAACTACAATAATGCAAAGATGACATTAATTCCGTCAAAAAATTCTCCTGAGATTCTCCTGAGAATCTCATAAGGACAGACAATTTCTCGCAAGAACCTGATGAATATTTACGAGAATATCATAGGAACAGACTTTCTCGCAAGAAGCTGATGAATATTTACGAGACAATTTATAGTGAGAACATGGTGTCGACTTATAAAAACCTCAACAGGACGGAAAATTTCTCGCAAGAATCTGGTGAAGACTTCTGGATCTCATTAGGTTTTCTTTTACATGGAATGTTATGGAAACATTTTACTTAAAGTAAGGAATAAACAGTTTTCAACCAGATGCACATGATCAACTTCTGTGAGAGATAGTGCTTGAAAGAAGAATTAAAGTAGCTGTAAAAAACTTGATTTTTAGACATAAATATTAATGTTGTATCCCAGCCAACATTCCCATATGGGCCCAATATGCGTTTTCCTTGGTTTTTCTGGGCTTAACTGGGCTCGTGATTAAAGCGGGTGTTCCATTGGTTCCAGATAAGACCTACATGGCAGACGGATCCAAACATAAAATTGCTGAAACAAGATTTATTGTCACGTTCTCAATTGGGTTTCATTTGGGATATTGGTGGGCTTGTCCTATTCTGGGCCAGAGTGGGTTAAATTAGGATACCCACTTGGGACCTATGTGGGTTGCACAAGGACGACTACGATATGTATTGTACGGGTTACATAATGGCTGCCCACATGGGCCATAAGGGTTATATTCGGGTCACATTAATTTGCATAAGGAAATTAGTATAAAGGAAAACAAAGGTTAATTGAAAGATTAACAAGGGCATTTCATTTAATATAATGCAATTCAGCATGCAGATATGAAAGCTCGGTACTTTTGTGTAGCTCGGTATTTACTGTGAGTGCTTTCTAAAGCATCTATTAAAAATTAATCATGGGATATTGCATCACAAACAATTCTCATGCAGATGGCCCAATTTCTCATGAGAACTCATCAGATTCTCCCAAATATATATATATATATATATATATATATATATATATATATATATATATATATATATATATATATATATATATATATATATATATATATATAAATATATATATATATATATATATATATATATATATATATATATACATATATATATATATATATATATATATATATATATATATATATATATATATATATATATATATATATATATATATATATATATATATATATATATATATATATATATATATATATATATATATATATATATATATATATATATATATATTTATATATATATATATATATATGGCCAAAGTCACAATAATTAATCACCAATTAATGTTTATGAATAACTAGGATTAATAACAAGTTCAAATTGCCAGTATATAGTATGTATGGACTTAATTCTGTGATTGCATTACTGAAATATTTTGTTTCGAACATTTTTGCTGATTTTTCGTGAAATTCTGCATACCATTATAATATTACACAAATATTAAAGAAAGGTAATGTTTATATAATTGACACCTCAATTCAGTCGTCTTCAGTTGTATCCAGGCAAAAACCAGTTTGGAATAAGTAAAAAATCCTTCAATATTATTCAAAGCTAGTTTGGCTCACCAATGTCACATATTGATGGACATTGCTTTTTCAAGAACTTGAATAAAAAAAAGCATGAAATTGGGCACACGAGAAAATCTTCATGAGGGTTATTCTCATGAGAAATTTCTCGTGTTCCCAATTTTTCAAGAAAACGCTTCTCATGAGATTTATTGTGTAAAAGAGTAATTTGGAAAGGAGTCTTCAGTAAAATATGGACCAAATTTACTTGGTTTTTGCGGCCGGAAGGGTGAGGGTCCTGTCATGAAAGTTTTATTGAAAGACGGTTAATACCTTATTTGCGGAAGCTAAATTTGTGTGTTGGGTGTTAATAGGCTACAAGCAGGTATGTGTTAATGAAACATTAATCAAGTGAAATAGAAAGCAATTATAATGCCTTTTATTAGAACTGACTTTCCGAAACTCAGTTAATTCTTATTACATGAAAGGGGAATATTGAACGAATTACGTATTAACACATGTCAAAATGCGCCCTTACATCCGTGATGTTCGGAAAATCCACATGTTAGAAAATCGAACATCTCAAGGCCACCAAAAATAAACGCATCACGGCCCTCACACTGCATACATACAGTGTACAATTATCCATACACTGTGGGTATACACAAACGGAGTTTTCATTTTGGGAAATAAAGAGTAAAAATAGAAAATTATAAGTACACGTAAATATAATTTACAATGGGCTTTTTTTTAATAACGGGAAATAGTCAGTGAGATTCGGGTAATTACGGGAAATTCCGAAAATCCATGATGGATTTGTGAACGTGAAAGCGTCGACTGTTGCGCCAAAAGTGAAACGTACAGTAGGGCCTACGTAAATTGCTGCACATAAAATCTGTGGAAAGCATTTGATCCAGTCTAAGAAATCAAATGTTAATCTATTCCTTTAATAGTAACTCGCCTCACCGGTGTTACTAAGGGCAGAGGGGGTCTACCTTTTGCTGTGAAGAATTTTACGGAAGCTTTTTTGAAAAGGTTAGAGTTGAAATTGAATCATAATTTGACTTGAAAGTTGCTCATGGAATGTTAATCACTAACGTTAGGATAGCTTACAGTGTGTTAGTAAATAATAAGATAGAGTTAGCTAATCGAAGGGCTAGTAGGCCCTGACACTAGCACGAATCTTCATGCCCAAACCACGTAGGCCCTAGTGAAAAAAATCCTCCAGACAGTGATACAAAGCTAACGTTACTCGTTAGGGCTATGTCAGTCTGTATTGTAGGCCTAAACGGGGAAATTTCCGTTAAATTCTCTGTACAAAGTTAATGATTGGGCCTGTCTTAGTTTTTTAAATATTTTTTTACATATTTGTTTTTATAGTAAGTCTGGCTTTCCTATATAACCTAACCTCCAAATGTTACAAAGATTAGGTTATCCTGTAGCCAGGATGTTCAAAAACTTGGTGGGCTGGTTATCTAAGCGAAATTGTTCATCAAAAGTAGAAAAACTAGACTAATCTAGACTAACCAAATGTACGATTGACGCGAGTGTACTGTACTCATGTACAGTAATCGAAGATCGACAGATCTGCCGGCTAGTTTAAAAAATCTATTTTTGTTCTGTGTTGCGCAAACATTTCCTTAGTTTTTGTCTTTTTTTCGAGCGTGCAGTAAAAAGCATGCAAGCGTAATTCACGTTCATTTTAGTGTCTTTTCACTGTACAATGCCAGACAATTAAAATGCGCCCGCACGATCAATCGTGCATGGTCATAAAAATGCATTTCTGTGCGTAACACTGCGTGTTATCATTTTTAACGTACGCGGAAACAAAATGGTCGGAATTTTATTTTCTTCATGAATTTTAGACATAATCTCAAGCAAACTTAGTTTTTTTTCAGATGACAAAACATATTGAAGTTAGCAACTTAGGGTGTATGCATTTCCAAGTATGTTGGTGCTTATTATGATACTAAAATTTAGGTTTCCCTAAATTTTTGGGGCAACTTTTTTGAACACATGTTAAATTCCATTGACTTTTGCTTCAACGTGCATTTCTAATGGGCGTTTTCTTATACCTAAAATCAGCAAACTTTGTGGAGTGGAGCTGATGAAGGTTTAGTATACTGTACTAGTGTAGGCCTACAATCCTCGACAATAGTAAATGAAAGGAACCCCGATCCCCCTTTCAATGTTGCCTCAAAATAAGAAACAATGGTATAATGGCGCAACATTGGAAAGGGGGAGAGTGGTGCCTCCAATTTCGTGATTTTGTTTCATTTGTTTTGTCGGGGATTGTCTGAACGACTGTACAAATTTGGTACTTTCAATAAGAGAACATACTGTTAAAAATGAATGTAAAAATACTGTATGAGGGATATAGTTTTAAAAGTTACCAATCCGTTTTAAGTTTTTTTATATTTTTATGTAGGGTGAGTCGGGCCTCTGTATTTATCCATATTCTATATTATCTGCATATACGATTTATAAAATGAATTTTGGTGGGGTGTAAATGTTCTAGAATTTGACTGAAGTGACAACCAATAATAAAAGCCTCTGAACAACTCTTAAGGAATTCCACAAATCTATTGCTTTATCTTAACCATTTTGTGTATCGTGCAACGTGCCTATTACACGTGATTTCATTGAATGGTTTTACTTTACTGTCAGAATAAAAAAGAAAGACTCAGATCTTCAAGTCTTTCACGTTTTAGATTTACCTTTAACATCTTAACCCCAAGTTGTTGCACCTTTCTGATGTCAAAAATGGTCAATGTTTGGGAAATATATCGTGGTGCATTACTAATCCTTAAATTTACGAGTAAATCTTATAATTTGATCCATGAAAATCATAATTATATGATGGTAAACTTATAGGTAAAGTAACAGTTTATCAGTCTTTTCCCTCTATTCTTACGCTATTTTTTCTTGCTTAATAATTTGACGCTGCTGCATGAAGCAAATATCTTCATTTTGCCTAAAATTAAACTGAAATTATCCTTTATCATAGTCAATTCCATTTTCCCCATTGAAAAGACCAAATTTGTGCACGCGTTAAGACAATCCCTGATAGTGTACGACAAACAGACCTCCGCGGTGTTGTGGTTAGTGCTTTGTCCTATCACTCGCATGTCCCGGGTTCGAATCCCACTGGGTATGCAACCAGTGAGTCCACAACTGGTTATCATAGGCCGTGATCGTCTTGATATAATGTCCAGCACTGGATGCTTTCGGGACATTAAACCATCAGTGCTATGCTATGCTAAAAGTAAATAAAACGAGCCCCGCTCCCCCTTTCATCGTTGCCTCAAAATGAGAGACGATGGTATTGGCGAAACATTGGAAAGGAGGAGGGGTGCCTCCAATTTGTTTTCGTTTTGTCGGGGATTGTAGCTTAGGGCCTGATGCCTAACGTTATCCAGGGAGCATATTCTATGGCATGCAATCAATGGAAAATTGCCATAAATGATTCAAAATGGCCTATAGTTAGGCTATGCATAATCATTCGTCATGTATCCCATTCCAGGCATTTTACTTCCCTAATGATCTGTTTTTTTTCTTCTTGTTGGCTGACGTTTACTGATTGCTGTCATTTCTAAATGATGGCGCGATGGAGATGAATTCGAGTCCTATGCAGCGACGTTATACATTTCATTCTAATTGAGTTATGATGATCCGCAATGTTTTCCAGGCTGAAACTCTTTTTAAAACTACCTGTATTTTACCTGTCCAGATTTACACTCAAACAATTCTCCAACTTCTTTTCTACATTCCAACAAACAAAAAATCTGACAAAATTTGATCCACTTTAGGCAAAATCAGATGATTTTTGGCACAATTTCTCTGTTCGTTCTTCGCACTCTACAACGTTAAATTTGTTCAAAAATGATAGTCATGTTACTACCGCCTGATAATAATTGCAATGGCGTTTGCAATTTCTACACTTGGCATCTACAAAATTCTTAATGAACTTCTCAAACTGTATCATCTTTAGAACACCGCTTTCTACATCCAGTAGGCACATAGCACTCAGTCTTTTATCTATCATCGTTGTTCTAAGATATTTTTTTATCAGTGCCAATTTACTGAATGACCTCTCTGCCAAACAACTAGTGACCATCATACTCAAATATATTCTAAGAGCTACATTAACACTTGGAAAGGTATCAGCAAGCCCTTCCTCATGGAGTAAGACCAACTGTTGAGATGGAGTGAGACAGGACCTGAGCTTAGCAAAGGTTGCAAACTGGACAATTTCCTGTAAGAAGACATTAATGAATTAATAGGAAGAAAGGGGGAGGGGATGGGAGGGGGGGGGGGAAAGTGATAAGTTTCACAGCTTCAGTTCTTACCTCTGCATCAGATAAACTGCATACGTTGACTATGACTTTGAACCTGTCATACACTGATTGTTACGCCACCCTACGTTGTTTTAAGGCAACAGATAACTGATCTAAAATGACATTAAAAGTTTCGCATCTTAATTTTTCTCTTTAGGAAAGGACAACTTCCTCTGAGTCTGGTGTTGGATTCGCATCATAACGTTTATTTCTTTCTTGGACTGCCTGTAGCTTCTTTGTAGTCGAAGCAATATCTCGGGGTCGTTTTATATAACTTGCATAGATGAGGCCCTCGGGATTCTCTGGCAGGGGAGCCCCAGGCAATTGCCCCCTTAATAATCCGGTTCTGTTCTCATAATCTATGTAGCAGATGTATATGTCTTTTCCAACTTCGACCCTTCATCCAGGATTAATCTTAAGTTAAGAATTCCTTCTCTGGTTCCATTTCCGGCTCTAAAACCTGATTGTGTGTCTCCTTTCAATCCTACTTTCATTACGTTCCAATATGATCCTCTTTACCATGTTACTTATTTAGACTTATAGATCGGTGTTCTGCGCACTCATTTGCATTGCTTTTCTTTGCAGAACAGTCTGTAAACGGTCACAATAGCGCTTACAATTTTTAGCTCTACATTTCTTTAAGGGATTTTGAGTTTCAATAAAAGTCCATATTGGTGCGTAGCTTTAACGAATTTTGCATTTCAAAATTCACTTTGGGATGTTTTCTACGGTATAGGCAAATTGGTGTACAGCACTTGTAGTTGATAGCTCGATTGGGTTATAACGTGGGTTTCAAAACTATTAAAAGCTCAAGAATGGCTGAAATAGGCTACCCTATCCACATACCGCAATTAAATAATCAGGTTATAAAATCACCAAAGTGTAAATAACTCACCGATGAATACATTCTTTCAAAATCGACATGAGTCCTCTGTCACATTACACACATGGAATGACCGGCTGTAATCTTATCCCCAGATCACAAACAAATGCATCTTCACAAAAAGGATTAGTTCAGGGGTTAAGTAAGTCCATAAAAAGGGATTGAAAAAGAATTTTTTTTAAAGCTTTTTCACTTATATTTTGTTGTAATGATTGCCACTTGGAGGTGTATTTGTGGATGTTATTATTGATTAATTTTGATTTATTAATTGCTATAATAATTTTATTTTCTCAGAATGGCTAATATATTACCAATATGAGGAAAATATGGCCACTGGCGTAGCAAGGAGTTTTGTTTGGGTTGGCCAACCATGAGCGGCGAGAGGTATTTTTGATGGATGGTAAGCGAAAGTACGTCGCGGTAAGACGACATTGCTGTGCGCGCGCATCTCTCTCTCTCTTCACACGGAGAGATGTCATTAAAAAGGCGGAATCATGTTATGAACAAAATAATTATAACTTAATAATACTTGTGATTGGTTTAATTTTCAACCAATTGCTATACAAATTCTCCAAAATTTATAAAATTTCCGAACGAAAAATTGTTTCAGCAAATTACATTTTCATTATTGAATAAGTCATTTGGTATCCGAGTGAGAAATTTTGGTTGCTCAGTAAACATGGTGAACACAATTTGATGCACTAGGCGCCCAGGATTTTTGCCTTAGTTTAGCAAAATGGCTGATAAACGTTTTTAAAACATACATCATATGAATTAAAGTTTAGGCATGCTATGTCAGTAATTGTAAGGCAAAATACTTCGCAAATGATTTATGAAGTGAACTGAATTGTGGTGTTTCCTTTACCTAAAATCAGCAAACTCTGTGAAGTGAAGCTGATGAAAGTATAGTAACTGCGTTGGGTCTTAATGCTAATGTTTCTTTTTCTTATTTAAGTTTTCTTTTTATATTACTTTTAAATTCCTTGTTAAAACATACATTTTTTTTTAGACAGAAACAGGGTGGCACTATTACTAGGCAGTTGAAGTTGTAGGGTAAATCTGGTTAAGTGTAGTTAACTTCAGGACAAAACTGATAGTCGGTGTAGGCCTAAGCTAAGATGAACAATGTTTATGACTGCTCAGTCTCCCTTCATAATTCAATTAAGATACCTTTCAAGAATTTTCTTTAGGGATTTTGAAATAACCCTAACAGTAACAATTTTTTTTTAATTGAATTATTCCACTTAAACCAAAAAGTTGTCATTTTGGTCTAAATTGACATTTAACCTAGGCCTAGTGGACCCACGCCCATCGCCCGTGGTGGAAATATCCCCAGAGTACGTCTAACGTTAGCCTTGGCCTACCTTGAAATTTGTTAGGATTAGCGATGCGGTATGTTGAAGATTTGGCCAAAAATAGATTCAAATTCTTCACACGTACTCCAGAACCCATGTATACTGAGTATAAACAGACCTATTCTATAGTGAAATCATGCCAACGTCTGAAAGTTATGCCAATCTAATCTTAAATTCTTTCTCAGAACTGGAACAACGCAAGTGGTAGGCCTTAATTTAGTGAGAGAAAAAAATGATTCAACCTTAATTCTGTAATTTATGACTTTTGTCCTTAATGATAATGGTTCCCATCCTCCAAAAAAATAAAAAATCTTAAAAAGAAACTTGGCTGGTTTTCATGTCTGCACAACGCCATTTTATCTGGGCTTAACAGCAATTTTTAGTGGAATGTAAAATATTGTAAAAACTCGCTGTCTATTGTATTTTGTCGTTTTCTCCGCTCGGCCCAGGCGGTCGCTAGCACTCAGTCACTCGGCTCGTTACGCATGCACTGTCCACCAGTCGCATAGTTGACCATGCTGGAACAAGTATGGCGTCCATAAAGGTATCATGATTTTTTGTACAGAAGTTTCGTCTCTCGGCCTTCGGCCTATACGTAGTATAGGGCGAATGACGTCACGCTCTCTGATAATAGTATGTGACTTTGTTGTGACAATGTTTCTGTGAAGTCTTAGGTTGTGTATCGTCTTGTATACAAGCAACGTCACAATAAACAGGTGGAACGAAGAAATGTATTTGATTGGCTGAAAGAGAGCTTATATCACGGACACCTTATATCAGGGTAGATTGCTATCCAATTATTAGTCTGGGAATGTTGACGTAAGAAGCAGTGCGTAATTACAAACGCTTTATTTCACTAAACTGCGCTTGTCGCACCATATAACGCGCGCGCGTAGAGACGCACGTCACATATCTCCGACATCCTGGTCGAAAGTGGCCAGAAAGCTTTGAAGAGACAGCTAGTTTTGGTAATCATGTACGTTGATTCCTTAAAATTCCTGATACGAACATATTTTCATTCTTCAAAATACATTATATTACGAAAAATGATAATTTCTGCCGTTGTATTTTCCTGATAAATTTTGAAAGCTGACCAAATGTAAATCGACGCAAAACACCCTTAGAGAATAGAATAATGCCAAAATGATTATTATATTAAATACAGTTGAAGGATACTTTTCTCAAAAATGATTCGATCATAGGTGGAGGATGGGCGGAGGGATGGGTTTGGAGGAAACTATGAAGATTCATTCTTTAGAAGGAGCTGAAGTATACTCATTGAAGCTCTCACAAATCAAGTATTGCTGAGGTAATTTCTGACATATTGTTTTACATGCATCATCACCTATATTTGATGTGGCTCTAGAGGGCAAAGGGTGTAGCCTCTGGACGCGCTCCGATGTAGTATTTAGTAAAGTCCTTTCTAATCAAATTATGCAGCGAACGTTATATTGTTCTACATGTATCAGCAGCACAATTTCATGTGGGGGCCCAGGCAGCAAGGGGCGATATTAATATCAATAACGTTTAAACAATTACCAATAAAACACAAAATTAACGTTTAATCATTACCAATAAAACATCAATCTAATGACCAATAAAGTACTAACATAATGTTTGATTAATAACAATTAAAACACCAATTTAATGTTTAATAAATTACCAATGAAGCACTAATTTAATGTTTAACCAATTACAATCAAAACACCAATTTAATGTTTAATCATTACCAATAAAACACCAAATTAATGTTCAATAGATTACCAATAAAACGCTTATTTAGTATTTAATCAATAATCAAAACACACTAATTTAATGTATAATCAATTACAATTAAAAGACAATTTAATGTTTCATCAATTTCCAATAAAACACCAATTTAATGTTGAATAAATTACTAATAAAACACTAATTTAATGTTTAATCAATTACCAAAAAAATCCCAATTTAATGTTTAATCAATTACCAATAAAACGCCAACTCAATGTTCAATCAATTACTAATAAAACACTAATTTTATGTTTAATCAATTACCAATAAAACACCAATTGAATGTTTAATTAATTTTCAATAAAACACCAATTAAATGTTTAATCAATTGTCCATAATTTTTACCGAATTTTGAACATACAATCTTCAAAAATAGTCTGAGCTCTCGTTGTTGAAATATTTGACAGTTTGAAGGAAATGAAAAGAGAAAGATATAGTTGTGAAGATGTTTATAGTTTACAGAGCTGCATTTATTTCACGTTATAGTATTGGGCATCTGAATTTATAAAGTGAAAATTCTCACTACAGGTTCTTCTGCCAGAGAGGAGTGTACTTCCTTGCTTCTGCTTAGTGTGTTGTTGTAATTCAAATATAAAGAAACCTTTTAGTTTAAATACAAAAAGAAGCACGTCATAAGACTTCATGGAAAATCATCTCACTCATAATTTGCAAATTCTACATCAGATCTCCAACCAAGACGATGACTAAACGCCCTCAGATACAGATACCGAGAAAGGCGATGACGTTATCCAAGGTCCACAGATTTTATGACAATAGAGCAAAAGGTCTAGCTTCTTATAAATGTGCAAACCGTGGCAAATTGAACGTGATTAAGATATTCCATGAAAGTGATATTCCATGAAAGTTATATAATCAGAAATTCCATGAAGACTTATACGTAAATAATGATAAGGAAAGTTCATGAGAAATGATGCTATGATCTCATCGTAACATTATGTACTCTCTAAAATGACAGTCGGTTAATTCTAGCATTCACTGATGGAATATTTGATAGAAAATTTCCTGAAAAAGTTGTATAGTGTAAAGAACCAAGTAATAGCAACACAGTTTCTCTTATGCTCTTATATTTAAAAGATACTCTCCAGCAGTTCAATTATTATCAAGCTGTGAAATTAAGTCTCATCTGTTTTTGCTGGAGGATCATTAAAGCCTTTGTTACTGACTGATGGAACAATTTTGGACCTATGATTTAACAATTTAAGGTGTCTCTTTGAACAGTTAACTCCTATTTACTATCTTTTATTGCAGCAGATGAACCTGATGTGTATCCCTTTTATGAGTCCTTATGAACACCACTAAGCTTTAAAAGTTTTTGTGGCACTTACATCTATTTTGAATTAGGGAATAAGCCAATGGTCCCCATGCAGTGTTGCCACATAATACTTTTTTCATGTGTTATACTGTTTTTTAGTCAGCAATGCTTTTTATACTTTTTTTATGCCAAAGTCTCCAGTGATGTCAAGAGTAAGAAAAAAATCATCCAAACTTGCTGATAAATTTGAATTTGTTAGTAAGCTTGGGCGATATATCAATATTACGATATTGACCTATATCGATAGGGCCGATGTTGAGTTAAAGGGTCATATAGATATATCGATATTAGGTATTTCAATGATAATTCACAATACATGCACTATTGAAAAGCTACACATGATTAGCAAACATCCCAAGTATTTTTCATTAAACAGCCACAAAAAGATAATACAATTTATTTATGTCAAAGTTTCAGGCAGTCAGTTATCATAAAACTTTATCAAAACATTAATATTGTGATAACAATTACCCTAAAATTCTACCATGAACAAAAAACAACTTAATTCACAGAGTACAGAGGCATTGCGCAATACTTCACCTTAATACTTGATGGCTTACAATCTTCACACAACAAAAATCATAAGATATTGAATTCTTAAACATCGTGTTAAGTTTCCTCAAAAGGAATACTGAATCTGAATTTTTAGATCAAACAGTATTGACATATCACTGACAAAACTATGAGGTTTTTCTCATTACTTGATTCGTTTCATAAAGTCTAAAAGTGACACACTGGTTTTGCCAGATCGATCAGATTCTGTACAGTGCAGTAACTACACACAGTATCACTACTGTACTGCACTGTTTCTTCTGAGTGACAACACTAGTGCGATGATTGAAGCAGACTAGAAATTACATTTTATGTGCTAAATATGCACTTTTGCAGGTCTAGAAGTCCATAAAATTCTTCCTAATTAATGCCTTTTCAGTAAAACATTCATCAGAAGTAAGTGAGTTATAGAATTTTAAGAAAAATTGGAGCCGATTTTTGTAAAGCATACAGTGTAGGCCTAATACCAGTCCCACAACATTTTTTTTGTGTGATTATGCTGAGACCTAAACTTTTTCAATGTTTCTGTGCTTGCTTTTTTGAGATAGAAAACATGTAAAGTACATTTTCAAGCATAGTGGGTGTTTATTTGAAGATTTTATGTATACATTTTTCAGTGATTTCTGTTAATTTGTACAAAAAGTTTTACTTGACTTTTTTAAGCCGGGACGAAATTATCTTGCACAGAACAGTACATACAAGTTATGTATCGATGTTACATATTGCTCAATATCGCCCAAGCTTATTTGTTAGTGTCTTTTCAAAATGCTGTTGGTGTGATCATATTGAGTGTCAATGCATGCCACAGTAGTGACCGTTGTTGGCTTTGAATAAGGAGAAATTACATAACAGTTTTATGAAAACAGCATAAACACCCAGCTTATGACACCCAAAGAGCGTTGCTGTAAGTAGGGTAACATACAGAAAAAGAAGTTATGTTAGATCAATCATACCTTTTTTGTACTTTTTTTAATGAAAAATATACTCTTTTTAGGGCCAAGGTGATTCTTTTCTTGAAATTTGTGTGTGGCAGCACTGTCATGTGTCTATACCCGCTTTGAGCATGGTTATGACGTCATCAAGGGGGCTCGATACCTGAGACGTTAAGGCCGATGGCATTACCCCCACTGGTGACATCATAACCATGCTCAAACCAGGTTTAGACAATTGAGTACCATGTTTGTTTTTATGTTCAATTATACTGTTTAAAAAAAATATTTTTTCCCAAAAATATCATCTACTTTATACGATCAATAACAATCATTAAAAAATCCCACAACATGCATTTTTGAAGACATTCTACTTTCTTTCCAACTAAATAATGATGACAAGTCAATGTACACAATCATGAACAAAATGGAGTGTATTTGGAGTGTATTTGGGTAAAATATTATCATTTAATACCATACATTATTTTTCTTTGCATATATTCAGTACTTATTTCAATGTCTTTTTCCACTCTCCATGACCTTCTTGATCTTTAATCTGCAAAAATAGATGTAATATTTTCTGACTTGTGTGGGACAACTGTACTAGGCCCGACTGTACCAAGGAGTTCATTGACTGTATGCTTACATGCATTGCGCAATATCATGTGTTACTTTAAGTAGGCTACAAGTTACAACAACAAACAAACCTAACGAAGGAACTCGAAACACCGATTCATAATAACATGTGGGGAAATATAATTCATGAAGCTCATAAAACCAAACTTGAAATGAATATTTAACTCTGTGTTTGAAACATTAAGTGTGACGTTTCCAGAAAATCAGTAAATAACCTTTAATCTTCAAAATTAAATGTAATATTTTGTGGCTTGTGTGGGACAACTGTACTAGGCCCGACTGTACCAAGGAGTTCATTGACTGTATGCTTAAATGCATTGCGCAATATCATGTCTTACTTTATGTAGGCTACAAGTTACAACAACAAACAAACCTAACGAAGGAACTCGAAAACACCGATTCATATTAACATGTGGGAAAATATGATTTATGAAGCTCTTAAAACCAAGCTGAAATGAATATTTAACTCTGTGTTTGAAACATTAACTGTGACGATTCCAGAAAATTGGTAAATATTTGACTGGCGAAAATTAGCTCTTTTCTGTTGTAACTTGCACTTTAGTTGCAGTGCAGTGTTTAAAGTGAGTTGTTGTAACATTTCACTGTTGCTGTGGTGTAGTCAAGTTAAACTGTAACTTGTTGTAGAACTTGGAAGTGGTTCTGTGGTTGTAGGATTAACATTTAATTTTTCATTCTCAGTCATCGCACCATGTAATAAAATCAAATTCAATATCAAAATTGAGAAGCTCATCCATGTTTGCTCAGAGATAGCAACAGTTGGTGGCATACAATGAAACATGATGTGGTATCTTTTTAGCATGTTGTTAAATTCTGCCTCCCTATCCTTTCCCAAGACTGACAACCATATGTCTGTACTCGATTTGATCATAGGTAAAATTTAAGGATTGCCCAGGTTTTGAATGCAAATTCTTTATCCCCTTTCTTGCTAGGCTAATAAAATAAATCAAAATCATGTATAGCATACAGTACTTGTTTGTAAAACACCATGTAACCCATGTCATTCATATGATGTACACACTTTTGTTTAAATTGATCCAGTCCAAAGTGGTTATCAGGAAAATCATGTAGTAAAAAGAAAAGGTGCTTCTGCATATGATATTGGGAGAAAGGAACCTGCCTTTTTTGGCCAATGTGGGTTTGGAGTATCAAGAACTGCTGAACTCTTGCAACTGTCAGTTAGCACAATTAGAAGACGAAGACAGTAAGTTTATTGGGATTTGTTATTGAATGTAAAGAAGCACCATGTCACTTGACCATTAAATTCTTAAGAGACAATGACGCGGTCGATTTCACATGCGCTTTTCAAAAACTCTAGGTAGTGACTTATCATTTATTTATTTATTTATTTATGTAGTTTTGGTATTATTTAAAGATCTTGAAAAGTTTGTTCACAAAACAATTTTTTGATAGGGCTTATATTAAGATTTTGTATGTAAATAAAAACAGAATTTAAAAAAACTTAAGCATTGGATAATTAATTACAAAATGATTTTAAAATCAGCACAGCTGAACACAAAGGAGTTATCAATTTAATTTCTTAGGTTTTTTTGTCAATGTTTTGAGTCAAACCTATCTGTGGCTTTAAGTGTCTGTCAAAAAAAAAAAAAACCTGAAATTGTTCAATTTTTTACCTATTTTGACCTATTTTTTTTTTTAAATCATATTTTTCAGCAGGAATGATCACTTGAAATCTGTTTAAACCACCGTGCAGTGCTTGATATTAGCTTTCAAACGATATATATATTGTTGTGTAAACCCCTCTAAACCTATTTAGTTTCAAAATGAACTATAGGTAATTTTTCATTTTAAAAGTTCTTCCATATCTTAAGTGTGTTAGGATATGACTAGTGTTCAAAATATGCCTGACAAATAAAAAATACCTCAAGTGCATATCATTTACATCTTAATTACAAATATATATTTTTTATTTTGCCAAAAACAAACTCTAAATTAGCATCGTTGGAGAGGATATTTTGTGCAGAAATGATGCCCCCAACTTCCCAAGAAACTACAAGATCCCTCAAAACAGTTATTCTAAAGGAGTTAATAATTAATTTACCTAATTGGCGCATTTTTATCCAAAATACTGATTTTTTTTTGCAAAGAATGGCAATTTCAGTCTATTAACTTCCACCTGATATGAGGTTGTGATGATCTGATGATAGGAATCAAATAAAAATACAGAAAAATTACCTTAAAATAAATATACTTTAAAATCAATGTCTTGGAAATTAAAGGGTTAAAAACAGCTGTGTGAAAGAAAACAAATTGTGCAACCTAATATATGTACAGTTTGAAATGTTTATGATGTTATGATGTTCATCATTTTCAATACACAGGTAGCTCAAAACCTGCAGACATGCCCATCTTTTGCTACAATTGATGTATTTTTGCCAGTGGACATAAATTGTACGTTTTCGGAGAAAACTTTATGTCCTGAGAACAATGTATGTCCTTGCGGGTCTTTTTTGTATAAAACATATCTTTAGGCTCTGTCCTTAAAAATAAAATTAAAAGGGCCCCATTCACTTTATGCCAGCAACCATTTGTTCAATTTGTATAATTATTAGTACAGTTATTTTGTTTCTAGTGCCCACTTGCTCATTGAAAAATTGCTGGATCTCATTTATATAGTGGGAAATTAGGGCTTTATTATATGTTCCATCAACCTACCAAATTTGAGTCTATAGATTCACACATTGAGATATCTGTTGTGTTGATGAGGATGTGAAAATCTTTTTTTTTTTATAATAATATTTTCAAAAAAATTGGATCCGGTGCATAACTACTGCATGAAAATGTTGCACTCGCATGATCATAAATTTATACCTTAAAGTTTTTTTTTTTAACCAGTAGCAGTTAAAGTGCATCTGAACCACTTTGCCTTTCAGGACTGTCATGATACCTCATATTTCATTGCATATCTAACATGCTCCTCCATCGTGTAATATGTGATGTAAACTTTTTCTCGCGTTGTTGTGTTGTTGTCTCGGGAAAGATCGTAAGTGCGAATTTCTGAAAACTAGCACTCGCCAGCGAATCTGGCCTGAGCTGTGCGTTACCTGTGTACGCCTGTCGCGAGTCGGACGGACAAAGTTGTCAAGGTAAACGATTAGCTCCGAAAATCATTCAATTTTAATATTTTTTGTTGTATATAAGGAGATAAAAATGTATCTAGTAAGTTTACAATATTATTGTCATCAAATTGGTAGCTTGTCAGTAATAATTTTAATGGTTTTGCTATGATCATAATTTGTAAAAGTGTTGGTCGTATGATATGGAACTTTGTGTTAGGTCGTCTTATTCAGTATTGCAAATAGTGTGTAGCATGTAGGGCATACTGAGTGAGATATTTATTTCACTAGGCTTCGCCCCCTGAAAAAATCATAGCCCCTCCCCTTAATAAACAAAACAAAAAACATTATATAACTTCTGCAAAATTTTCATGAGTTTAAGGAAACATTCGTCAATTTTCGGAAAATCTCCTTCGTTTTGGGGAAAATTTCCTTCATTTTCGTGAAATCAAAAAGCTTGAATTTCTTTGGTGAAATCGTCTTCAATTTCCGGGAAAACGGCAGTCAGTGGTTTGTTTTTTTTGGGGAGGAAGGGGGAGCTTAAGCCTCCTCAAAAACAAAAGGCTAGACACGACCCTTAAAGAAAGAGAACAAAGTTATGTCAATTTTAATTCATTCATAATAAAATAGAATAGATATAATAAATGAAGACGATCTGCAACTTGGTTCTCCTTAAATAAATTCTACCCACGCCTAATTTGACAGATTGCTAGATTACAGCACTCCATGATTACAGTGTGTACGTGATGGACGCTAACAGTTTATCAACCTGTTAACTTAGCTTTTTTAAAGTTTCAGAACTGCATCGGGTATAGTCAACATTCTAACCGTATTATACGCAATAGCCACTACATGGCTGCTATACTACTACTGCAAGTATTGCCTAGTATGTAGTGCCTCAGACTACCGAGTGAGATGTTTATCTCACTACATCCGGTGAGACTAGCCTCGTTCTTTTCAAATTTCAAATAATATTATTCTCCTTCACTATCTCTTTGTGACTTCAAAAAAAATTTGGTGTGATAAATATTTTCTATTATGTTTCTAAAACAATAAAAATGTATTAATTATACCATTCTTCATGTCACTTATTAGACCTGGCTATTAAAATATTTATTTGGCACCGGAAGTTTTCGTCTACATTCCTCAACGTTGCCAATTTACATGACTTTTACGAACAAAACGGAGTCAATTCTTTCGAGTCAATATTCTCTTCATTTAATAAAATTTAAAATATAATCATTAATTAAAAGATGGCAGATAGACCTGTCACGCTGAGGGCCACGACAGAAAAATATTGGATTGGGATGAGCAA
>JAIGNY010000759.1:0-2500 GCA_020152595.1 Chiridota heheva | reverse complement strand
GTACACAAGCATGACAGGGTAAGGAAAATAACATCAAATAAATTTGGATGTATTCATATTTTCTTGACGGTAAAGAGTGTAAGGGGCATAAGAGTTGGGCTTACTGTCATGACTGCTGATCATTAAACTGCCTGTCATGATTTATCAAGGCAACCCCATGTAGATAGCGAAAATGTTTATTTTCTTATTTTAGTAGTAATGTACAAACACTGTGACGCCTTCAATGACGTTATCAATTCCAAATACAAATAATGACTAGTGATAAAATATTATTTAAATAAAAAGAGTGTGAGGGTTCGTTAAACCTGGCATGACTTTCAGTAGAAATACCTAGCTGATTGGTGGCGTTTTCTTAATTCATTTATATATTTGATGTTTTCAGATATTTCGAGTTCATAGAAGTTATAGGAACATTATTATATGGAAGACAAACAGTGCAACGGAGAAGACAAACAGCTAATGCAATGGAGAAAACAAGTCGATTTGTATGAGACAATAGCAAATGTTATCTAATGATTACAAATTTGTGTAATTACGACTTAGTTTCTCCTAACTACGAAGTTAGTTTCTCGTAATTATGATCTATTATCTCGTAATCAGCAGGGGCTGGGGTTGATAAATCTATCAGTATTTTATGTCTTGTCTGTAAATTACTGTACACGGCAAGCTGATATATCATTGCTTATGTGGAAATGCATTGATAAATCGGTCGGTATCATGTCTAGACGGTAATTGGACACGGCAAGTTGCTCATGGTAAACCACTGCTTATGATAGAAAGGTACATTTGGGAAATTGGGGATATTTTAAACAAACTTTAATGTATATATTGATACCTTTGGTCGACAAAGCTTGGACATTTCCGATATTTTGAAGGAGAGGGTACGTCGCAATCACTGCATCCCTATTGTACTGGCTCCCCAGGCGGCAATGACATGTGGGACCAATATGAGTTTTATGTAAGATTCATGGGATTAAATGGGCATGGGTGTATGAGTTTCCCATTCCAAATAGTCAGAACGCAAAACCATGGAAGGGGGTGGGGAGGGGAAAAGGGAGGAGAAGGGAGGGGGTGCCACTTCTTACCGCCACACTGCACTGGACTCATGCAACATCAACTATTTGAAAAATCATTCTTATTTAAATATACCTTAAAAACTTATTTGAATAATCATCCAAAAGCTTTTATAAATTTAAAATACTGCGCTCTATTCAGAATTGTACGCTCTATTTAAAGAAGAGAACATTTTGTGTAATAATTCACAGCATTTAAATGCGCTGTTTACCAAAGTACTGTACCATAGGACTTGCAAGAATCAATTAGGTTAGATTTTTACAATTCCCCCTTAAATAAATTACGAAGAGGGAGTTTGCTAATGCTTGGAATTAAACCCCCACGGCAACTTGGAATTAAACCCCTAATGCAACTTGGAATTAAACCCCCACAGCAACTTGGAATTAAACCCCCACAGCAACTTGGAATTAAACCCGCACAGCAACTTGGAATTAAACCCCCAATGCAACTTGGAATTAAACCCCAATGCAACTTGGAATTAAACCCCCACGGCAACTTGGAATTAAACCCCCACAGCAACTTGGAATTAAACCCCCACAGCAACTTGGAATTAAACCCCCAATGCAACTTGGAATTAAACCCCCAATGCAACTTGGAATTAAACCCCCACGGCAACTTGGAATTAAACCCCCACAGCAACTTGGATTTAGGCTCCCACACAGCTTGGAATTAAGCCCCGCTATATTGTATGACACCACCCACATCCCTCATTTTCAATACAAATGATGCCTTCCATTTGTCGAAATATATCTAATCAAATTCCTGAAGTTACAGATAATTCTTCCATTCATTCAGATGATTCATTCATGGGTTGATTATCATCAGCAGATAATCTATGGCTGTTTAATTATCTATAAGCTTAAACAACTAAGTAAACTCAGTGATCTAGCGGTCATAGCATCAGCTTGACATTCTAACGTCCTTGGTTTAATTCCAGGTAAGACTCCAAAATCTATAACATCTCCGAACAAAACTTTGTTTGAACAATATATTCTTGATTTTCCCTTAAAATACAGACCATTACATTTTCATTATCAAATAAGTAATGATTAAATCTTTTCTTTTTTTTCCTTGCACCCACACACATACTTTAAGGTGATATTCAGAATATTCTTTGATCAGAATAACCTTTGATCTAATAAGTTTCTCTTAATCCCTCTCCCCTTCATGAGTAATGTCCTTCCCAAACCAAGTTATATCCCCAGCCTAATTTATGGATGAAGCTTGAGTGCATATAGAGATGTCTGGAATTTATTTAGTCAGTTTGATGAGGATAAAAAGCCCCTTTCCCTTCCAACAAAAATTAAGGACTTTTTAGAAAACTCTGCTTTTCTTTTATGGTCGCCTAGTCTACTAGTACAAAACTACTTTAATTATATGACTATAATCGAATAATATTCAACATTTCTCTTTGGAGAGGAAGAGG
>JAIGNY010000765.1:1035000-1076450 GCA_020152595.1 Chiridota heheva | reverse complement strand
TTTCTTTTTACCGAATGATCAGCTTGTGTAAATCAAACATACAATTATTACATTTAACCAAGAAGAATTACGGAAAATAAGATAGGGAAAGATGTCGTCAACTTTATGTACACTTTTGACATTATATGGGTATTCAAAACCAGGTTATTTGAGAATAGTGATTTTCAACTACAAAGGATATATCCATTTCATAGTTACATGAATCCAGTCTAGAGAGAAAAGATATATTTTGGAGGAGTTGATTTTGTTTGGTAAATGAGTGTATAAAATGCAATATTCTGATTCTCTTTTTTAGTTGAAAAAAGACAACAACAAAATCCAGGAAAAGTAATTTTCTTTGTGCCTGTACATACCCCTGGAAAATTCACAACATTTACGACAAGAAATAGAGGAAGTTATTGCTAATCATTCTCAAGAGAAAGCGGTATTCTTTGTTACTGTGGGATTCCAAGCCTCGCACAGGTGTTTCAACAGATAAAGACTACACGTAATTCTATTTCAGGTTGAGTTGACTGACTTACTTCATGTAGTGTTTATCGAAAACAAGAGGACGCTGAAGAGAAAAGTATTACTTCGTGAATTGACATTTGTGGATGATACTTGATTTTAATACAGTATTAATAATTTCATTGTTTATTATGTTAAACTATAAAGCGAAGTAATAATATGGTTACACCCAGCAAACACAAAACTTCCAGAAAACGTTTTGGCTAGGTTTTAAGTTGGACTTTTACATTTTTGCCTTAAAAATTTCTTTAAACGTATTTTGGACGTTTGTTATTTGTATGAGAACAAAGCAGTTTTTTGTTCGTTTAAATAAAGTTCTCAGAAAACGTTTTTTAAACGTTTTAAACCTGTAAAAAATTACGTTCTGAAACGTTTTGCAAAACATGTTTTCGAACGTAAAACGTTCAGAAATCGTTTTTACAACGTCCAAATGTTTGCTTGAAGAAATGGTCAGAATGCTACGTTTAACCGCCGGCAATCACATCCTTCCTGGTGATAACTTCCAATGAAAATAAAATACCCAACGAGGGCGGAAGGAGGAAAAAGAGCTGCCTTCTACGCCTACGATGCCCTGAGTTGGTTGGATAGTTCTAAAGTGGTACTTTTATCGTTTTAGCCTCAGACTGTGAGTTGGACAAATTAATATAACGTTTGCACAAAAAGCTTTAACAAAAAGACGGACGGTTGTGAATAGGCTATCTGTTTAATGTTTGAGAATACCCTGCGGTGGTGAGGTGCAGGGAGCTGTTTGGAGTCATATGGACTAAGAAAAGAGAAATTGAGGAGCTTTGGAGTAGTAAGGGCAGCTTATCAGTATTCGACCAATCAGAAAATGGCATTAATATGACGTCATAGCTCATTTGGATATACTCAAGTATGCTTCAGTAGTATGTAAAATAGGGGTTCTGGCTCACTTTTTCGAACACCCCTATTGGTAAATGGGGGTTCTGGACAACTTTTTGAACACCCTAAATGAGATGGGTATTCTGCCACTCTTTGCTCTTGTGTACTTCTCTGGATCTAAAGGTGCACGCGGTTATATCTTATACCTCAGAGGAGTGGAGTCACCCCCATTTTACATACTACTAGGTTCCATCCCAATGAAAAAAGTCAAAACCTCTTAAAAACGTTGACAAAACCCATTTGCCTCCTGAGCAGGGAAAGCCACATCTGCAGATAGCATTGACTTGATTTGTTTTTATCAGGCTTACCTAGCACTATCTGTCCATCCATTCATTCTTGACTTTTCATGTCATTTGCATTTCTTGACTTTTCAGGTCATTCCAACTCACTTTTTCTGGATAAGATCAGTGCTGGCGGCTTTTCCCGGGTTTTGATTGACTGAGTCCTAAGGTTAATCACACCATTGATTTGGGTTTTGTTTCCCCTATCGCTGGTTACTGGAGAATATTTTCATGCCCGCTTTTTTGCCTCTTTGAAATTTTCCCACTGGCTAACCCTGGACTGCAATTCATGATTTTGTGATTTGTCTTTCCTTTCCCTATGATCTAAACTATCTGCAGAATTGGCGTCAATGATTTTTTTTCCTATTTAAAAGATAGTAATGCATCATTATCACGAAACCGAAACTTGTTAAGTGTCTTCTGTTATTGTTACTAAATGACCGTGGATTGATCTATTAAGTTGTTACCTATTACTTTCATTTAATCAAATTGTGCAAACAAACTTTGTTTGACCTCTATCAGTGTAATTCATCCATCGTGTTGTTTGAGATTTTTAGGTTTTTAATTTATTCATAAAAGCATAGATTTTTGTTGAAAGCTAAAATAATAATATTTTACGCAAATGAAACTTAGTCGACGGAATGTAACTTTTCGACATATTTTGCATGGCTTAAAAGACATTGCACAAGACACTTACAATGATTTTTCAATATCAGATGTGCAGGCATAATTGTTTATATCTATCAGGTATATAGCTCTAATAGGATGTTCGAATCAACATTTGAATTTACACAATACTTACCCTATAGTTGAAAAGCATTAGTTATCCATTTAGAGGATCAGATTATATATCGTATATGATAAACCCCTATTAGAGGTACATATATATATATAATGTAAAACATGCCACGGAAAACAACGAGTGTAATAAGAACATGGAAGGTTGGCAATTTGCGAGATTATGTGTCTGCAAACAATATCCCAATGCCTGATCAACCATCAGATAAGAGAGGGTATATCAAAAATGACTACAACAACGCTGTTGCAGCATACAACAATAGGCCTATTCCAGCCCCCAGAGGTGTGAGATCAATTCCAACGCCAAAGGTGCGAGGCCAATTCCAACCCCCAGAGGTGCGAGGCCAAAAGGCCCGAATACCTACCACCTCCACCACCATCTCCACCTCCACCACCACCTCCATTACCACCACCACTCCACCACCAACTCCACCACCACATCAGACAACAAATACAAAAAACTGGTAGAGAAATTAATGACATGAAGGGGCCACCGCCCCTATTTCACAGTTTTAAAGAGTTGATAAGCAAATCAAGTTGGCTATTAATGTCTTTGGTTGGAAACAAAGGGGTCATTGTCTACCAGATAAGCAAAAAGAAAGATGTTTACATTATTAACCTACTATTAACTATTGCCAAGAGGTTCCTTACCTCATTACAGCAGGAAGAAGAAAAAATAAAGCTGCTTTAGCCAAACCCCAACCAATCCAAATGACGAGCGAGGATTGAAAGACGCATCAAACCGCTTAAGATTGTCATATTTACAAATGCCTTTTCGTGGTGATGCTGTGCGAGCCAGAACCACAGAGCAAACCATAACACCCCCACTCGTCTGCATCTTTAAATGGAAAATATGTCATTCCCTTGGAGCTTGTCAGACACTTTCTTAACGATAGCTCGTCCCAAGTTATGAACTTCGGTTATTATCATCATTAAAGTTTATGGTGATATTGAATGATAATTTCACTGTACTTGGTACAATGACATCGTCTACACCCAAATTAGGAATCGCACCGCCAATATTTGAGTCTCATTGATCGTACTGGCAGACTGGGAATGTTACTTATTACAACGGATTGTCTTATTCATTTAATACCCAACGGGGTTTTAATTTTCCATAAGGATTGAGTTTATGTCCGTATTGCGTAGCCATATATATCAACTGAAACCATGTATTAAATTGTAAACATAAGATGGCTGAAGTTGGCTATGAGTATGAGCACGACGAATTTGATGAGCATGGTGATGACTCTGTAGATGATAATGAACATGACAGCCCTGCGGAATATGATGAAACTTTTTTATGGATGAAAAGTATTTAAAAACTCCGAGCAAAGACTAACAGACGATGAATGGTATCACTGCTGATAATCTAAGCGGTAAACAATTGCGGATTAAACTAGGAGACACAAAAGTGGATGTATTCTATAATATTATAGAAGAACAATATGGATTATAACCTACTTTTAGAGATTATCATAAATTTAACTACAAGCAAAATGGGCAGCTTTATCTTGCTGGAAGCAGAAACAATAACTCTGAGTGCTGATCCTAACAAATGTTTTTGCTCTATCCACACTCAAGGCAAAGTATGGTGTAAATTTTATTAGAAACATCGATGATTTTACATCTTATGAATTGGTGCCACTTTCCCCCGAAGCCCAACAAAACCAAATATAACCGGAACCAGAGAGGATTACACTGTAAGAACTACCTCAAACAGCAAACACATTTAATCAACTTCTTCAAGATATCAGTGATCAACTGGTTTAAGATGCTATTGATAAGGGGATAAAAACCGAGAGCTTACCCATGAGAGAATTACTAGGACTCGACCAAGCTTTACAAAGAACCAAGGGTGAGCTCGTCAATAATTTAGGAAAGCTGAGTCAACTAGATGAAGAAATATCAGCAGAACAACAAAATTTAGCTCAAGCAGAGAGGCAAGAAAACAATGACCAAATTAAAGAGTATAGAGAAAGAATAACCTATTTAGAAGTAGATAGTAAGACCCGGTTGGAAGTTATCGGCCAGAACTCAGAAGCTCTTAGGAGTCAAATGAATGGAATATAAACTTTTAATGAAATCCAAGGTGAAACAAAATTAGTAGAGAAAACAAGAAGTCTTTTCAGAGAGCAAGGAGTGACAGTGGTGATCATATTATCTGCTTCAGTTTTGGCGATAAGTACAAATGTGTACAAATTGTTCGAAGTGCAATTGTTCCACCAACCCCTTCCCAACCCCTTCCGACCAACACCAAAAGGTAGAGGCGTGAAAGACACTCGCAAAAGTGTATCAAATTTGCTTCAAAAACTAGGATCCAAAGCAAGCTAGATGCACTTTCTGGCATTATTGGTGCCATTGTATCTTAGTTGCTTAATGTATTAAGCGGTGCGGTAGAATGGCTTGCCAAACACGTATACGCATTGGTCAGTGGTGTTGTTATTTTAGTTGTGATGTATCTACAGAAGGAACTGAAATAGTTTTACAAAAAGTTTGTATGCTAAATAACCAATACCCAATATCCCAACACACCAAGTATTTCGCTTTCATGTGTGTTGTTTCCTTCATTTAGGGTCGGTATGGATGTATTCACCGCCACTAGGGTATCCACCTGCACGGGGGTATCCATCAGCATAAGCGTATCGACGGGCACGGGGTATGGCACGGTACGGGGGTATCCACCGGCGCGGTGGTGTCCACTGGCAGGAGACTCATTACAGGAATCGGAGTGCTTGTTGCAACAGGAATAAGAGGTTCAGAATTGATTTCCTTATTGGATTATAATATCACACCATCATCTGCAATTGAAATATTGTTATTATACCCAAAATAATGGCCTATACGTTAATCTATGTTTGATGGGGCAAGGTGCAAACCTTCCCCAAGAGCAAAGTTAAAGCTGCTTCGGGAGTATTGCACAGAATCCTGATGGCGATCTATACTGCTTTGTAAATTAACTGGTGATTTAATAAAATCTTCAATAATTTTCATGAATTGCCGCTGCGCATCCAGTGCCAGGTGAAAGTATACTTGTTTTAGTTTAAGCTTGAGCTCCAAGTATGGCATAAACATAAGTTCGGATAAAATCATTGATTCGCTCAATCCCAATATCTGTAAAACTTTCAGCGAGGCCTTCACTGAGAAAAAATCATTTCCATGCATTGTCCACGTTGTTATTTTGTGCTACATATGCAGCAGTATAAGTGGAGGGATGATTGTCGCAACTCATTTTTGTAGCATTTGAATAATCATTGTGCTTATCATACGGGTTGTGTAGACTGGAATTATCATAATTACCAGATAGTAAATATACTTGCCACCAGAATAGTAATAGGCAGTTCCTATCAGTTCAAGGTGTATCTTAGTGCTGTTTCCATATGGAACGATCTGAAACATGAAATTGCTTGCATATATCTTTATAGACAGACAGATTCATATTATTTTTGAATGCCTTTCAATAATTCTGAAATGAAGCAGGGCATCTCATTTCTTTTAGTAATCTTCTAGCTTGGTAATATATGTGGAACCTAAAAATACGTATACGTGTGTTTTATATCAAAATGCTCATAACTTGCCCCATATACTGTTGTTGAACACCACATTACAAAATTAATCTGGTTTTGTTCAAATTGCTTTGGATTTATTTGCCACCTATTTACAACTTCATAATTACGCACATTTGGTAATCTATAGTTTTGGAATATATCTCTGAAATTGACATGGAAAGATTTTGGTGGAGAAATATATATATATATGTCCTCGTTAAGAAAACAGTTTTCTCTCCCATCATAACTATATACACTTTTTACGTTGTAAGGTTTGGATGGATTACTTTGAAATGCAGGTGGTACGATTGTATACTACTATTGAAAATATAAATATACATACATGCATGCATGCATGCATGCATGTATCCTTACATACAAACATACAAACATACATACATACATACATACATACATACATACATACATACATACATACATACATACATACATATACATACATGCATACATACATACATACATACATACATACATACATACATACATAGATACATACAAAAAATATATATATATACATATATATATATATATATATATATATATATATATATATATATATATATATATATATATATATATATATATATATATATATATATATATATATATATATATATATATATATATATATATATATATATATATATATATATATATATATATATATATATATATATATATATATGTGTTAAAAATACGGACTTTAGTGGAAACAGCAAAATAATCAGTTGTGATTGGTCCAAATTAGTGTGCATCGTTAATCGTTAATGAACATATTTCCGTTCTAGAGAGATAGCTGATCTAGACACAGAAAAATGTAAAAAATGGTGTAAATAGATCAATATGCTGATATTTTAAAAGATGGTACCAATACCTTAAGGATGAAGCAAAATTGAGGGGTTCGTGATGTTTCACTCACACAAATTACTGTGTAGAGTGTATGCCGATAAGATGGTACCGGTGTACCATAAAATATAATGTTCAGATGGGGGTTAAGATGGCTAGCCCCCATTATGGTACCATTATCCTTTATTCCGAGCTATTTCCCGATTAATGGAAAATAAACACCTCTGAAGATCATTTAGCAAAATTTAAGCTTTCTCTTGTTAATCTTAAAATATGAAATAGCTAATTATTAAGCAACCCCACTGTACTGAATTAACACTATGAGCAATCAAAATTTAATGGATCTAAGAAGAATCTAGTTCTTGTTCTTATACATGTTACGGAAACATAGAAAGCGAGCTAATATAACTGACGTCTTTATATAACAAAAAGATTCTTTCAAGAAACTAAAACAATCAAGATAATCGGAATAAGAAAAAACAATTCCACTAATGCAATTGGTCGAAATCAGATCACTCCATTAACGGCATGATTTTGGCCCGACAAACCGCAAAATTGTCCGAAAATTTTTCGGAAAATCATTTCTGGTGACATCCATGGTGATACTCTAAGCACTTTGCACTCATCTCCTACAAAGATAATTTTAATATTATTATATCATTATCCATATCATTAATCATATCACATATAGCAACTGCAAGGAGAAATTTATTGTCAAATTTGGCTATAAACAAGCAATATCACCCTCTAATGTCACCTCTAACTTCCAATAAAACATATGTAACACCTGTACCACAAGTACAATACAAAATATCACTGACTCAACCCCCACAACCATACCCTTATACGTCTCTCACATGACCCCTCCAACTGCTAAGTATCCCCATCTTCATTAAGCCCTACTCATTTAGTTTTGATAGGCCAACAATAGACTGATATAACGGTGTGGAAGTGAAGCTTTTATCAAGGTTAAACATTTGTAATTTGGCCCATAAAGTGAGAGCATCTTTATGATGAATTCTTAAAATATTCATTCGCTAGCGTTTTTGCCTTCAGAACTTATAAAATAGTAACCTTTGGATTATCATGATTATTACTTTGTATAAAGTATTGGCGTTATTTTGTTTGTGTTTAACAGCATTTTAAGAGCTCAAGCCATATGTGCGAAAAGAGGTTAATTATGGATTGCAAATTGTTTTGCATAGTGGCGTGGTTAAGGGAAGGGGGCTACTTTCTGAGATGGCGCCAAAATCCCAAAGTGGTGGGGCATTTCTTTACTGAAAGTGTTGTCTTAATATAATTTTTATACTTAACTTCTGCAACTTGAAATTTGTATCATTTACAAAATAAATATCGATCAATGATTTTGATTTGTTTACAAAATAAACATCGATCAATAATATCGATTTGTTGTCATTCTGTCATTAATCATCTGAAACAAATATATCTGATTGAAAATCTAATAGCCTGGCCTATTTCTAATTTTGAGCGTTCAGTCATTAGTAAAAATGCTAAACCCATTAGACTCATTAAGCTGGTGTTTATCCCCAGTTTCCCATGGCGCAAGCGGATGAGAGTACATGACTGCCCCTGGACGGGACGCCAGTAAGTACAGTAAAGTGTCTTGCTCAATTATACAATGCAGCGACGGGAATCGAACTCGGTACCTCCCGAATACGAACATGACTTCTTAACCACTGAGCCACAGCACCTTATTAGTAAATTTGACTAAAATAAGATTTCCAATCAACCGAAATCTTTTCAACATTTCAGTATTTTGTGACCCTTTTCACAGCTTTTTGACTATATCCAATACTATTTTGTCCGCATGTTCTCAATTTGCAGGGGAAATTCCTCCTGTGTCTGTTTATAAATGGTAACCGAAATGTTTATCTCAGTAGTAGCTCTTACCTAACATGTCAAAATTCTTTCTTTTCAAGATTGATTTTTTAGACTTGGTGTTTCATTTTAAGCCATTTTAGGACACCAAAAAAACAATTAATCTTTAGAGCTTCAGGATGCGACCAACAGTTCCTCTTCCGAAACCTCACGAATCCGCCCAGTTGGTAGTCCATGAGCCAGGGCCAAAATTTTGGAAAATTGCCTCCAAAAAAGACTTCCAGACGAAACCTTGCTTTTGTAGATGAACAAAATATCGATATCGTGTAGCTTTAGTGTAGTAATTTGATTATTTCCAAGATGGCCGCCAAAATGGTTACTACTGAAAACAAATAGTCTATTTTTGAAAATTATCTGTAAGTATCGCCTTTAAAAGGTATTTCAGACCTCATGTAGCTTTTCTAATTCACAACTTTTAAGTCAGGAGGAGTTCACTTGACCGAGAAACGCTATGCAAATCCAAAATAGCTGCCACAATAGTTGCCAAAATGGCAACCATTTTGTTGATATCTTCTGAATACTTATAATATTCTTCATTTTGTTATCAAACTTAGCCATTTATTTGTGAAGAACTACATTTATTAACTTTAAAACAAAGTAATGTACCAGACATATAAATTAAACTATTTCAAAATCATGGGACTTGCTACTAGTTATTTCCCATGAGTGATGGTAATAGTCATCATCATCTTGTTTTTTTTTTATTTTATTATCAGCTCTAGCTGCCAAAGGGTAAATTTTGTTGTAAAGCAAGTTAAAGAGCAAGATATACACAGTAGTCCATGATCTGGCGGATCCCAAATTGTGGCAAATTAGTATCAAGAAGACTATTTCTGGACATCGATATCAAGTGGTTTTCATGTAGTAATTTGATATTTTTAAGATAGATGCCAAAATGCTCACTACGGAAATGAAAACGGCTTTTTTGTATGAAACTTATATGGAAATTTCATATTTAAAACATATGTTTTCCCCAGTCATGAATTCCTTCTAATTAAAAGACAAACTTAAATTCAGGACTTTTAGAAGGAAACGTTTTTACGAAATATCATGCACATCCAAGATGGCTGCCAAAATGGCCGCCAAGATGGCAACCATTTTGGTGATTACGTTTTTCAGACATCTTTTTATGGACTTAAGCCAAATATTTTTTAAAGAATTGTAGTAAGAATTAATGAAATAACAGGTTAAACTGTACATCCCTGATGCGAAATCTGTACCACGTCCACGACGATCGCTAGTTACCCCTGTAACACTAGTCACGCCCTCGTGTGTGACACTAGGTGCCCCAAGATCCGGCCCAGACGGCTAATTGCTTTCCTGGCCGGGTAGACACGACCCTGGCGAAAGTCTAAGACCACCTGTATGTAAGTGGGGGTCTGAGTAGGTGTACATCATGGACTACATCTTGACATTTGCCGGTTGACCACTTAGCCTAACGGTGGATTGCGAGGACGTGAGCGGTTGCCGTCCAATAGTCGAAAGGAAATATCATCTAGTTGTTTAGGTGCATACAGATCCTGACGCTGCTTTTTCTTAGACACGCACCAACAACCAGTTTTCGAAGAGGAACGCCATAGAGCGTTTGTGATCCCGATGAAGGTATGCGTATGGACATGGCCAAGATACCCCGTAACCCAAAGACCCCAAGGTAGCTGCGAGAGGATTGCGTGACGGTCTCTATTTGAACTTTGTTAGCTTGATGAAGGTCTTCAGAAGCCGCAGATTTCAAGATAGGTCTCAATTTGTCGTTTTCTTGTAAGCCAAGAAAAAGTTGGAAATAATAACCACGTGTGCGGTGCGACAGTTCTGCAGCCCTTTTGGTGAGCGAGCAGAGATTTCTTCTTGGAGGAGCTCTTCGAGCGCCGGATTTTGTGATGTTACAATTGGACGGAGGACGCCCACTGGGTAGAGGAGGTTAATCTCCAGCGGTAATACCCTCTCGAATTGTCAGGAGTACCCAAGAGTCCAAAATGATTTTTCCCACACCCCTGCAAACTCCCCTGGCGCCCTGACAGGTACTACCCCTGACGGGGTGCCGAGGGTGTCAAACCTAAATCTCTTTTTCTCCCAGCTGCGATAACTGCCCAAGCCGTGGGGTGAAAGTTTCGTTGTTCTGGCCGGGACACAGTGACCTTACCTGACCACTTTTACTGATTTGAGGAAGTTGCAGGTGCCGGGAGGACAAGAAGCGACTGCAGGGAAACTCCATGGTCCTCGCTGTCTGTGGGACGGTCATAAGTGACGAAGGGAAAGACATGTCATAACACCAGTGTTTTGTGCCACTTCTCTGATCTCGCTGCAGCGGGAAAAAACATCGTCAAATCATGCGTCCAATTTAAACACAAGGCCACCTGCGTTTACTGCAAATCAAATTATCCTGCATTTAAATTCCCTCTCATCATCTCCAAGTACCCTACTCTCGCATCAACGATACTCTCATGACATCACAGCTTCACCTGTTTAACAGAAAATGAAAAGACCTAGCTATCTCGCCCTATCAAATTCAACTTAAGCCGTGCGTATCCATGATCTTTCTGTTCCACCTAAACATTCTTCTCATATCCAAAAATGCAAGGCGTACGCAGGCATAGTCAACCGCACACCAACTAAAGACAGATATATGCTTCCACCACAATGCCGACCCGTCGAACTAAAAGCAAATAGGAACAAACTCGAGTCTACCGAGCCAACTCAAACCACTGAAGCCATCAAAATCTCAACTGATATTGCAGTCAATACTGAACCGGCCTGTGTCCGATCATTCCAATACAGTAAGTCGACACCAGCGGTGGAACGAAAATAATATTTTGTGAGGGGGCTGAAATGGACAATGATATTTCCCAAAGGCGAAGGCTTTAGCAAGGAGTGCGTAGCCTAATGACGTGGGATTCAGAGGCTCGTTTTAAGACGCTTGTGGAGTCCTGTGGGAGAAGCCTCTGCAATTTCAAGCATTACTGGGGTTAAAATCATGCCTATTATCAAGACCACACCATGCATCGTCACAACAAACATTCAATGCACAATCAGAGTTTAGCAACGAATAACATTGCATCTGGACTTCCTCACCACCTGGGACACCTTCATTACTCAAACCATATCATACCTATCAACTATAGTTACATCTGTAGCCATTCACTACCATCTGACCACCAAGTGACAATCACAAGAGCCACTAGTCCAAGGACATACCATTAAACCGCCTAATTTAACTTTTAACCCTAACGCCTGCACCATACGGACCCTTCCGTGGTTGTTCACCGTCTGATTGATTGAAAGAATGATTTTGTTGTCACTCGTGACCCATCGACCGCCGAATCCTCGGTCTCACGTTTCGTCCTCAAAATAAGCAATGTCAAGAGGCCCTTGGGGTCACGTATCAATGCAGGTGGTAGGCCCATTCACCTCGTAAACTGTCTTCCATTGTTGTTGCCAGGTTGTAGTGCAGGACTGGGGGTATGTGAGCAGGGACTGCTGAGACCCAAAGTCAGTACTGTGCACGAGTTACGTGTGAGTAGCTGTGTGGGTCAAGAAGCATAAGTATTCCTGGTTGGGTGCAGGGGCGAAGCTGTGGTAGGAGTTCAGGGAGTGCAGCCAGGTAACTGAAGATTACTTGTTTTAGTGTCTCAAAATGGTTCTAAAATTAAACACAAACTTCAAATTTTAGCCCATTGAAAAACCCGTGTAGCTTCACAAACTTCCAGAGACCAAGAATGGTGCCGCCACTCGGCAGGGTTGTTGATTTTTAGTCTGACCTTTTTTATTGTTACTTATCTAAATCCAGTTTAAGGTTTCCGAACAACATGGCGTACACATACCCGGCATGCAGCATTTTTGCTTGGCACTGCCATCTTTTTTTTTAGCCAACAGGTGACCATTTTGAACCAGCGTGATTATAGCAGGTCACCTTATCCTTTCTCCACAGTCATAGTGAGAAAAACATGAGCATTGTTTGTCATTTAAATTTCTTCAAGCAGGGAAAGGGGCACGTTCATGATCTCGGAAAGTTTAAATATTTCTAAGATCATTTTCAATGCTCAATTAGGGACAAAACTACATAATCGTTTGTCTAATGGCTCAGCTTCTCGGGAGGTAATCTAATTTCACAAACATGCACTAGGTGGGGAGGATGACATTCGGTATTGAGTATAGTCAATCACTGTCATGTGATTAATTTAGGAAAAGGTATTAGCATCATTAGTATTGCCCAGCATTTTTACACAATACATATACTGTAATATGTACATATTGCCTAAGATTAAATCCAGCTGTAAAATTTGTAAGCTACTCGTTTGGACTGTCCAGAAAGCATTCTTGTCATCACTCGACCACCCTAGATAGACGAATGGTGTGAGGGGCGTCTGGTAGTCTTTTTGGTACTGATACACCCTCTCTGGCTTATGGACTATGGAAATTGATGCATGTATCAAAATGCCATAAAATCATCCCTGGGTGTTTGTTTGTTTGATTAGAGCTTGACAGCACCACGACGGCGAGGATCAAATTGTGCCTGAGAGGTTAGATTATTCTAGAGGTAGGAAGAAATGAAAACAGGGGGAGATTGAGAGAAACACGGGAACTAAAAGAAAGCTGGGATCGAAAGAGGAAGTGCATGGGTGAAACAAAAAAGTAGATAGGGAGGGGTGGGAGAGGAGGACTAAATATGGCTGTAGAGGGAAGCATGATGAAGGAAGGAGATAATTTCATCCGGAGTTTTTCTGGAAGAGCTCGGGTAGTAAGTTGTGGGGAGCAAGGGAAGCTTTGGAAAGGCTGTACAGGGGGTAAACAAGGAGAACGTGATGGACTGTGAGGGTAAATGGCAATTGTTCCAGAGGGGTGGGGGAGCCAATAAGGAGGTGGGAGTAGTGAGGAGGGTGTGACCTATTCTAAGACGGGTAATGTGAACGTTGTCGAAACGGGAGAGGTTGAAGATGGTGGGTTTGATCGGAATGGTGGGCTGGATGACGTGGAGTTTGTTATCAATTTAGGAGTCCCATGAGGTTTGCCAGCGGTCACGAACAAGGAAAGCGATAAGCGGTTCGATGTCAGAAATGGTTTTGGAAAATGTGGTAGGGGGAAGTTGAGAGCAGGCTTAGCGGCTGCATCAGCTCTGTCATTGTCAGGGATGCCAACATGGTTGCGTATCCAGAAGAAAAAATACTTTTCGTGCAGAGGGGGAGGGGGGTGGAGGCGAAAGGAGCATACGGAGGAGGAGGTGGGATGCGGGGTTATTCCATTCAAGATTGAGTAAAGAAGTAGGGAAAGTCTTGGAGTCAGAGAAGATGGCAGAGTGCCTGAGCGGAAAGTACTCAATAAAGTTGAGGGTGAGGAGGATGGCCTTGGCCTCGGCCGAGAAGATGGACGAGTTAGTCGCGAAGCCTGTTACTGAGGGTGATGTCTTGGATGATGGCAGCAGCAGCTGTTTGTTGCCTTCCCTGGAGCCATCAGCATAGATGGAGGTGTAGTTAGAGGGTTGGTCTTTGATTTGGTTGTGGAGTTTGATGAAGAGGTTAGGGTGGGTTTGGGCTTTGTGTTGAATTGAGAGGCCCAGGTGGATAGAAGGGAGAGTGTGGCCCAGGGGAGGAAAAAGTGGGCCAGGAAAAGGTGCCAATAGTGGTGGGGTTGATGATGAAATGCAGGTCTGATTTGATGTGTAAGCTGAAGGGAAAGGATAGTGTTTTAGTCCTACCAACTGATCAAAGAGGGTGGAGAAATTGGGGTACCTAATGAGGTTGTAAATAGGGTTATGGGTGTTAGTGAGGGCTCTAAAAGCGTAAGAGAGGCTAAGCTTTCTACAACTTTGCAGAAAGGGGAGTTTGTTGGCTTCAACTTAAAGGATGGTAATGGGGGAGGTCCTGTAGGCACCCAGACAAAGTTTGTGGGCTTCATTTTGGATGGTGTTGATGTGGTTGCGGTAAAAGTTGTAAGCGGCACAGTAGATAATATTGCCGTAGTCTAGCTTGGCACAATATTGTGAGCCTGAAGATTGTTAAGAAAGCATCGTGGTTTGCACCTGAAATGGTGTGGAGAGGAGGTGGAGAAACTTGAGGGAGTTGTTGCATTTCTGTTTCAAGTTGGTGATGTGTTGCTTGTAGGAGAACTTTGGGTCTAGGGTTAATTCCAGGAACTTCGTGTGGTCAACTTTTAGGGATGCAATTGCTATTGAGCACGAGGTTCGGGTTGAGGTGGAGGTTGTTGAAATGACAAAAGTCTATGCAGACTGTCTTGTCTTTAGATAATTTGAAACCCTGGGTGTGCGGAAACGTATTGAAAAGCTTAAGAGTAAGTAGACGTAAAATTCTGGGAATACTATGATACTCTATTATTGTATTTGTAAAACATATTTCAACTTGAATTGGTAACTTTTCATATGTATAAAAGAACACATAATGTGCATATTTTCTTCCTTCCTTCATTGCTTATCATTATCGTTTTCTCTCAAAGCTCGATTCTTACAACAAAACAAGAAAAACATCTCTGGATCCCTACTAAAGACACACATTCAGTTAATGAGATTCTATATTTGAACATTTTTTACAAAATGATTTTTTTCTAAACTGATTTGATTGTGGAATTGAAATTAAATTAAGCAATTTTCATTACTAAAAAGATAAGAAACGCAGATTTCGCCCCCAGATTTGAGACGATTATAAGAAATATTTTGTTATCATGAAAAATACATGGTTTTCCTAGGATTCGCCTTTTTTTTGCTTGTAATTGGGGGCATGAATATGTGCTCAGCAGCCACCATCTTAAGTCCTCCACTCGGTGGCCAAAGTATGTATGGTAGGTGCGTAGATGAGAGTGGCAAAAAGGTTGTTCATCAAGTGCCCATTTTCTTAGGGAAAGAACAGCTGATTCGGATCGATTCCCACCAACATACAACTCATTGAAATTTTGAGGAAAAACAAAGGAATTTTAAGAATTAAGTTTTGGGTTATCTTCCCATTCACACAGCAGAACTCTTGCACATTTTCTTCAACTTTTGTTAGCCATTACTCAGAAACTGAATATGGCATTTCAAAAATTTAAAGATTGTTGTAGTCATCTAATCTTAGTTGAGAAGGTAAGTAAACACAAAACGTTTGAAGCTCTCTATTAACGAACACTAAAGAATAAGCCAATTTGAAAATAGCACCTTCATAAAAAGATTATGAGCTTCATGGTAGAGGGTCTTTATTTGAACACTCAGCCTCTAACCCCTTATTTTGCAGATTATTACGGTCTTGCAAATTGCAAAATAACTTTTAAAAGACTGTAACACCTTAAAGAGTAGGTTTTTAGGAAATGAATGTTTTTGTCACACATCTTTACCAACAAAAAGGCACATTTCTGTCTTAATACAAAATCATGTACATACACTAAGAGCTTTATGTCACCATTTGCACAATCTCAAACTGTCATAATTAGTTTCTTGTATTCAACCACATTGATAGACAGGTTAGAGTTGAGGGTATAAACCATAGAAACAAATTTGTGTAAGTACAGTTAAGTATTTACATAACAGAGTACCTTATAAGTGTCAATGAATACATAAAAATAGTTAAGATTAAATTTCATAAACCTAGTGTCAACATTGGCAGGTGGCAGATGTTGAATAAATATACACAAGACAAGATTAAACTCCTATAGCAGTCTATCAAATTATACTGGTCCATGAACTACAATTCAACTTGTTTATCATTACTTAAAGGAATATTGCTGTAACTTTACATCTTCACTTATGTGACAGAGGATTATTAAATAAAGAAATTGGAGAAAACCCATGTTCATATCTTATTCTGTTTAAAAGTTATTACAATTTAAATATCTCATCAATTTGTTGTTAAGTGACCAGTGTACAGTGTGAGGCATACTTGCAGATTCAAGACAATGTTTATGTAATTATATAAACACATTTTCTCTATATTCAGAATTTATGTTACAAGAACATATGGGCAAAGCATGCCCACTGTTGAACTAGACTTACTGTACCAAGATTTCAAGACACTGCAGGAATCTTTGATATATGTTAACTCTTAAATGGAATAAGATATCAACATGATTAATTGACCAATTTGCTCTCTTATTGTCATTTTTCACTTAAATCAACATGAAAAATCATGTGAATATTCCTTTAAACAAACAAAAGACAAAGCAGTTCCTCTGCAGCTAATCAATTAATCAAACTGGTCTATCCAATATTTTTTTACTTTGTTTAGTGTAATGCATGACTTATGTACAAAATAATAAATAATATTTTAAGTCTTTTCTGAGATATATACAATACAAAATGGAGCACCTAAAAGGAGATAAAGATTCTCAAACATTGGCATCAATACAAAGACACTGATTGCTCGACTTCGATCCTCTGGTTTTATTCCTCAATTTCTTTCATCTTCTCAAAGTCTAAGGTGGCATACACTGTTTCTGGTTCAATCTGAATGGGTGGTTGGTGCAGAGGGTAGTCTCGTACATGTTGGACCTCTGTGTAGATTAGACTATCTGGGTTTATTTGGTAAAACAAAGATAGACACTTATCAATTAAAAATCAAAACAAAAGGACTGTGTCATTCAATGTTTATAAATTAAGTATCAATAAAATTGAAACTTGGCATCGCAAAACGATGAAATTCTCTCGGCACTAAATTTATGCTTTGCACAAATAGTCTTAACCATTTAACCACCTTCTATTCCCATACCTACTCTCCACCCTTATACCAAGCTTCAATCAGTTTCCAACCATACACCACTTACCTAACAAATCTTCAGGAGTGCAAGGAACGTTGGTCAGTAAATGAGAGGATGGCAAGTATGTGGGTGGAAAAGTAAAGGTACTGTAAGTAATCATTTCAAACTTAACTGACATTCATGATTTCCCTACACTAATTTATTTTACAACAGTTCTGCATTTCCCTTCTTATAACTTAACATTCACAGAAAAACAGCCTCCTTAATTTCAGTCTGGAATACTCCCTTATAAACCTTATTGACAGCTGCATTGGTTGAAATACATTCTTGCATTTTATTCAATACTTACCACTCTTCCTGTTGGAGGAGAGATCCCATTCACTTCAGAGTCTGACTCGTGTCATAACCTGAAATTGCAGAGAAGTACAATAGCACATCTTGCCACACTAATTGTATGTGGATTTATAAACGCAACAATACCTCCAGTAATTTGCTTGAAAATCTATCAAAAATCATAGAAATAACCAACATTCCCACAAAAATTGATTTTCAAATCATCTACCATTTGTTTCTAAACGAGCTGTAGCTGTCCATATACTTTAAGAAATGTTGTCTTTTAATAGCAATTTGCAGTGTTGGTTTCTCCAAAGCTTGTATTATACATGAAAATGTAATAATCTACGTCTATGGACAGCAACATGCATTTTCTGTTTATAACCGACTGACAACAGCATAAAATTGTAACAAGAACACATAACACCATTATCTTTTTGTGTCATCATTTTTTTTATTGTATGCAAACCTTTTAAAGACACAAAATAATCTGTATTTATGTTATTGTTTCTTTCGTTTGACTAGACCTAAATGATGTTATAGTTCAACCCATGGCAGTTCAAAAACCAACTGGCTAATGGTGTTATGTGTTCTTGCCTCTGGCAGCAGAATCAAAGATGGGGAACCCAAAGCGGCAGTAATATTACCGCGTGGTAGAGTAAGGGTTAATCAAAGGCCTTTTTAATTGAAGGATCCTCTGTCCTCTAAGCAGCAAGGGTTTTTTTGTATTGAAGGATTCTCTGTCTTTCAAGCAGCAAAGTCAGGCTCGTTCCGCTTCAGTGACCCGCTCGGCCGCCCACCGGGATCCATGTTGCCTATATTTTCGAGTTGGCACACTGTGTCGCGGGTTCATTAACCCTTACTCTACCAGCACTTTTTTGAAAATGCACTCGGGAGGCGTAATCAAAAATGGGGAAATTAAAACGGCGATGATATCGCCGCATGGTAGAGTAAGAGTTAAACAATTCAAGATTAATGTTTTGGCATCGTGTTTATATATGCGTTTAATGCACGTTCAAAGAACTTTGCACCCGCAAATGTCTCTCCTAAAGTCAGGCCATTCCTCTCGAGCCAAAATCCTTTGCCCATCACATTTTACACTACAAGGTCACTTTTCAACACACGCGCACCATCTTTGAAATGCTATAACTCACGGGAGTATATTTCTTCAAATAAAATGGGTGTTGTGAGTCGGATTCCTACATGCACAAATAGACCTACACATGTTTTGTAACAATGGCCGTATATTAACTTTTGGAAATTGAATTTATATCTTTATAGTTCCATGGCATGTTTTGATGCTACACTAACAACATATGTATGATGTATCCAAAAGAACCGAGGCCAGTGACATAGTTAAGAGGGGGAATGTACACATTGCTCTTATCAAATTCAGTTACTTTATTCCAGTTCAAAAACATCTTGTCAATCAAATTTCTCACATGAAATTAAAAAATTCAGTTGAAAAATTCCAGCCTGGTCAGTGCAATTTGTCATGGATATTTCTATCTCGATTTATGTATTGATTTATATTGCATTATTGATTTAAAATTTCTAACCCTGTCCTTAGTTTAACTTAAAGTTTAAATTGAATTTCATTTTGAATACAATTGGTTTGCATATTATGATGTTAGAAAAACAAATTGAATACAGGTCAGAAAATGATCAAACTGTTTAAAGAAAAAGTTGTTTAAAAGTACAGACTCGTAGGCCTTTACCAGGGAGTTGGCATTAGAATGCCAACTCCCTGCTTTAACCATTGATAACTCAAAAACACACAAGCCTTTTAAGTTTTTGCTGGTAGGTTTCATTTAATATTATACAGTATACAGAACCATACATTCAATACCAAGTTATAATTGCAGGTCTTTGTCTTCTTTGAATAAACGGTATCTTTCAAGTGTTTATTAAAGGGTTCATTCTTAATCAAACAAGCATGCATTTTAATCTTTCTTTTGGAACAATTTTATACAAACACAAATATTTGTGTCACGTACTTTACACCCGTAAAAAGCAAACAGATGCAGCTGCGCAAACACAGATATAAATCAATCGATATGCACCATAAAAGGCTGTGGACATCGTACTTGAGTTAATATCTCGTCTTATTTTACAGATCTTTTTATCAGGACTTTGTAATCCATGTACTGATATCTCAGAAATACTTAGATACGGCTCCAATTTAATAGCGTCATACGGCTCGTCATACTCTGCTTTATGTGGAAATGAATTACTGTTTCTACAATTAAATGAATTAAGAGAGAACAAAGACCTCATTCACCTAATATGCCTCATTCACCTGTTTTAATCTATTCACCTACAACACACAATCCATGTACTCTCCCCAATGCACCCACTACCCTTGTGCACATATTGTTCTCCAGGCCCCAGATCTACCCCACCATTCCCACCCTTACAGAAATGGCGAGCTCGTATTGAACCTCCTTGAGGAGTTCTCGCATCAAAATGTTAAAAACAAGCTTGCAACTGGAACCTTTACGAGCTCGTCAAAATTCCTTGACGAGCTCATTTTCAGCCGAAACGAGCTCGTCAAAATAGATAGCTCGTCAAAATGGCGAGCTTATCACAATGGCGAGCTCGTCAAAATGGCAAGCTCGTCAAAATAGCAAACTCGTCAAAATGGCGAGCTATCATGAAGGAGAGAGGAATCAGCATGAGGAATAAGCAGGGGGTTGAAAGGGTGACATGGATGACATGAGGAGTTAATGGTGGGAGATAGTATCATTGAACATGTTTGTTTTTTTTTCAAATCATAACAAACACATTTCAAATAAATTTCAATTTGTTTTCATATTCTAAGAAAGGATAACATCTAGTATAAATCAAGTAATGCATCCTATGTTTTAAAATAATATTTTGCATTATCCAGATAAATATTCAAATCACACCTGTCACTGTCGATTTACAATCTTCAAGGCAAAGATGGTGTCCAACTTTTTACACGCCAATTTTTGTAAATTCCGTGCAATTTAATTTACTGGTGAATGGAACAAAACACTAAAGAAGGTAATTGACACATTTAAACCATTTGATGAATTATTTTTTTATGGAATTTGCCCCAAGCAAACTTAATCCTGGATCTTCTATTGCCATAGCCAGATAACGGAATAAAGCCAACTTTATTAAGATATACAAATATCATTGTAAAAAAAAGGTTGATCACAGTTCCATGATGCGATACCCAATTGATTCATCACACTTTTCAAAAAGTATTTCCCATCTAATTAGTTTATGATGTAATGTTATGCTAATAGTTTGGATATATAATTGTGGTCAGTTTGTGTGTGGAACAACTGGATCAGTGGATCGATCTTGAAAGAATAACTTTTTCAATCTCAAGATACACAGTAAGAAATACAATACATTAGTTGTATCTTTGTATACGTCAGAGAAGTAACTGAATCAAAGTCATACCGGATATGGTCATTCTTTTCATTTAGTATTAAACATATTTCAGAATTGGTTTGCTTTCATCCCAAAATGAAATATATTTGGTTAATGAAGCACAAACTCGTGTTTCATATCACTGTTCTGATCACCAGTAACCAAATTGAAAAACAAACTAAGAGCGGATAAATTAAATAAGAAACAAAATTATTTCAAGAGCCTAATTAGGAGTTTTCTCCTCCGTGGTGTTGGCTGATTAATAGCGTTTGGCCACGTTGGGTTAACGTATAAGGCCCATCTGTTGGCTGCGTAATGTTGGCCTATTCAGCCCAACGGTTGGCGAGTACATGTTGGCCCAATGTTAGTTTAGTGTATAATCCATAACAGGTAGGCAACATGCATTGGTCAAGCAACGTATGATTGCCAACACAACGTAGCGCAAACGTATACATATGTTATGCCAACAATGGCCAAAAGCAGTCTACTATCTGGGACACATGTGAATTCAAAAACATTAGGAGAGTATAGACAGATTGTGCAATTGGCACTAAAACTAAGGTCATTCCGTTCAAAACATTAGTAAGGTGAGTATTACTTTTATATGGAAGCTAAAAAGAGGGAGGAAGAAAGAATTGAATGAGATGTATTTCAAACCTGACGATCGTTAAGAATACCTTGGGCAGAATTAGTTAGCAATGAGAGGATCGTAGAGTTGTCATGGGTGAATAGAATTAGCAATAAACTCAGTAGACGTATTCGATGAGATGAGACGAGGTGACAAACCATGCAAGAGTAGCAATGGAGTGAGAATCGGAGGGAAAGAGGAAAACCAAATATAACGTGAAGGGTGATGGAGTGACAAAAGAGAGAGGTAGACATATAAACATGGATCAGTGGATGGAGGAGTTGGCCAGGGATATGGAGAACTGCACTGAGAAAATCATGAGGGGTCAGAGAGCGAGCGTCATGGTCTTATGTCCGTACCGCAGGGCATGGAGGGATTCAAGGTTAAGTTAAGGTTCCGAATTCTGTGTGGGGTACAGCATTTGAAGATCCACATAACCCCATTCCGATTTCTGCAGTCGGGCTGGCCAGCGGTTTTTAATCCATAGTATGAAGGACAAGGTGAGATACTGACAAATGACAAATCTTGTCCTTTTTGCCTGTATGGCTGCACAGGATGGGATTTTAAATTGTTACATAACGTTACAAAATACACACACTACCGTTGGAAAGGAATGACCTTCCATAGTGTTTTACCTGCCAGTGCCGTATAGAGCACCTACGCCCCGTAGATTGAAGGTCAGAATTTGAAATGAAGGAACATCAAGCAAGAAGCACAGTCGGAAGTGGAAGTATATTCATTTGCTGGTTACTCCAATGACATCTACCAACTTTTCATTTCAAGCCTGCACTTTAGTCACAACTCCACTAATGTTTTCGCTAAGGTAACATGCTGGCCAGTATTCGTAAAGTCTACCTATATATTTTGTTTGTGTTTTGTATTACTACTCTTCGCTCCAGTGGGACATAGGACCTCCATCAACAAAAGCCTAACACTTCTGTCGGTATGACCAGTTTTGATAGCTTTCCCGCTAAAGCTTCTGTGGCTTTAGCTTATCTACCGGGCTCCGCCCTTACAAAAAGTCCAGATTTGGATAAATAAAGTTTGATCTGGCCAGATAAATTCAGATATAATTTGATATACAGTTAACTTGATAAATAAATATAATTTGATCTGGCCAGATACAGCAATATATAAGGCATGCTTCAAGTCAGTTTGATATACGAATAAAGCTTGATTTGGCCAGATAGAGCCAGGTATATAACTTGATATACAGTTAACTTGTTCAATAAAATCTAAAAATGATCTGGCCAGAAAAAGCTAGATACAAACTTGATTAAAATCAATTTGATATACAGTAAAGATTGATTTGGCCAGATATTGATTAAATGCTTAATTTGATATACAAACTAAGTTTGATCTAGCCAGATAAAGCCAGATATAAAGTGAATTAAATGCTGAATTTGATATACAAATAAAGTTTGATCTGGGAAATTAAAGTCAGATATAACTTGATATACAATTAATTTGATAAATAAAGCTGTATATAAACTTGACCAGATAAAGCCATATATAAACTTGACCAGATAAAGCCATATATAAACTTGATTAAATGCTACATTTTGTTATACAAATTAAGTTTGGTCTGGCCAGATAAAGCCAGATATAAAGTGGAGTAAATGCTCAATTTAATATACAAATTAGGTTTAATCTGGCCAGATAAAGCCAAATATAAAGTCGATTAAATGCTACATTTGATATACAAATAAAGTTTGATCTCGCCAGATAAAGCCAGATGTAACCTTGATTGAAATCAATTTGATATACAAATAAAATAAATTTCTATCTGACCAGATAGCCGGATAATGTCATATATAAATTTGATTAAATGCTACATGTGATATACAAATACAGTTTGATCTGGCCAGATAAAACCTTGATTAAAGTCAATTTGGTATACAGTAACGTTTGATCTTGCCAGATATAAACTAGGTTAAATGCTCTATTTGATACACAAATTAAGTTTGAATGACCAGATAAAGCCTAGATATAACCTTGATTAAAGTCAATTTAATATACAAATAAAGTTTGATCTTTCCAGATAAAGTGAATTTAATACTATATTTGATATACAGATAAAGTTCAAGTTTGATTTGACCAGATCAAGCCAGATATAAAGTGGATATAATCCTCAATTTGCTATAGAAATCTACTTTGATCTGGCCAGATCAAACCAGATATGACCTCGATTAAAGTCAGTTTGATATACAAATGATATTTTATCATGGCAAGATGAACCCAGATTTAAACTCCATTTAAATGCTATATTTGATATACAAATGTTTGATCTGACCAGATATAACCTCTGATAAATCCAATTTGATCTACAAATAAAGTTTGATCTGTGCAGATGAAGAATTCAGATATAAGTTTGATTTGTTGCTACGTTTACATTAATTTACATATATGTAAGTTGAAATTAATAATGTAAGTAATTTCAAGATAAACAAGCGAATAAAATTTGAAATAATGTGATTCAGTATAAGATATGAAGGATCAGTCCTTTTGTGGCTCTGTATTGGCTAGGAGTGGTTTCTTAACCATCTACCAATAAAATACGCAGTGAACACTATAATATTTTAAAAATATAAAAACATTTTTTAAACATTGTGAAAATGTTGATATAATATCATTTGTTGGTGTCATAAAAATGTTTTTATAACATTTTTTTCAAAAAACGTTTTTTAAAAACATAAAAAATATATTAAAACAATTTTTGCATGTGTTATATTAAAAATGTTATGATGTTTTTGTGACACCACATTTTGATATTAATAAAACATTATAATACTATAAAAATGTTTTAAAATGTTATAAAAACGTTTTGTTTTCTAAGTATTAAAATGTAATGGGCAGAGTCACATTAATTGACACCAATAAATATATATGCAGAAATAGAGATTAATAACTGCTTTAATATTTATATTTTTCAAATTCACTGTGAGTCTGTATTTACTTAATCCTGCTCTTTAATTTTTAATTATTTTGTTTCAAACATTTGTTTTTAATTTTCAGCATTTTTTCTTATAATGAATCTAAATTTCATACCCAATTTCAAATAAGTGCTGTAAAATGTCTCATTTGGTTGTGACTATATGCAGGAACTACTTTGGACAAATGAAAGTCCTTCATATAATTTAGAACTGGCTCACCAATATAACACATTAGTAAAAAGCTATTTCTTTTTTTAAATCAAGATTTGTGGTAGAAATAAATTACCAGATCTGGGCCAGATATAAACCCCAGATCTGGCCCAGACTTGAAATTTATATCTGGGTCAGATCTTGCAAGGGTTCGACAGGTTACCAGGTTTATGTGGGCGACCTCGTTTTCTCTTGCCCTGCGGGTTCCATACCGGTACTTGCCTGATTGATCGCACCGACGATTAATTTTAAACATATCACGATGGGAGAAAAAACTCTTTCAGTAAATGGACTTTAGATGTTGGCCATGGGTTTTTTTTTTTTTAATAGAAACTACATCTTGTTTGATTTATCAGCACATAGTGTGCTCCCTTTCAATTTGATTATTGGTGATCAGAACGATCATATAACTTAAAAGATTTGGTATTTGTCATAACCAAATAAAGTTAATATGTTTCATTTCGGATTACAATAAACCAATTCTGAAGTATGTATAATACAAAGTGAAAATAACTATCATATCTGGTATGGCTTTGAAGCAGTTCTTTGACGTATATGAAGATACAATTAATGAATTGTATTTCTGTATGTGTATCGATAAGAGTTATTCTTGTAAGTCTGATCCATTGAGGTCAGTATTTCGAGAGCTTCAATCTTCACCACAGTCAGGAGAGGAGCGCTGTAAGGTGAGATAATATGGTACCATACAATACTATAGAATGGGCGTGCCTTTAACACCCCGTTTCCCAGAGCACAACTTGATTATTTTTCAAAAATCAACCCCTGTGTTAAACAAGAACCAGAAAATATGCAAACAGGCCTAGATTTTGAGATGACAACCTTTTTGTTTTTACCTCCTAACAGTGCAATAGACTGCTGTTTTGAAGAATAAATTGGGAGCATATTTCAGCAATTTTTCACATGGTAACCCCCAATCCGATAGACTGGTTACATCCGTGATATACTTTTCAGAGGATTTGATATATTTTCTGGCAGCAATTTTGCATAAAATTCCCATCCCCCTCCCCCTCCCATTCTCTTTCTCCAGCTGGTATTATAACAATAGATGCCCCGTGATGTCACTGGCAATCAATATAAATGTCTTCGCTCGAACAAAGGAAACAGACAAGTTTTCTCTGAATAAACTTACTATATTCACAGCTGTCGATTAACAATCATACAATATCTGTATCACCTGCGCTTTATATCTGTGTTACTCCGTTCAGTTTTATAATTGTATCTCAATATCAGATATAGTAGGTTTTTTGATATGTTTGTTTACATATATTTTGAAAAGGGTTTTTAATTGCCATCTCATTCACTAGCATAAATTTTGCATACAAACTTAAACTTTGATCAGCTGAGCAAAAGAACTAAAATGGTATTTCAGTATTTTATATACAAATATTGTTGTAGTCAAAATTTAAGCTTGGTTTTGATGGGAATGAAAGAGAAAATGTCTTAAGCTGTCCATTCAGCTGCCCATGAAGTGCTGTTATTGAAAGCTTACTGAACCGAATACAATTCGTAAGAAAATTTAAACAGTTCCACGAGATTACTTATTTGCAGGTTCTCAATTAAAGTACATAAAAGTAGTATAGTATTTGAGAAATTTAAAACACTGGAATAAAGTATACGATTATAATCAAAATTGCATGGCTGGAATTCCACTTTGAATATATTATATGATTGCATATTTGTAAAAGTTTTTTGACGTGAAATATTTTGATCTGTGATTTATGTGGTTAAAACATTGAAAACCTAATGGGAGTGTGGGGGCTTCACATACCCTCCTAAAATCACCGACAAAATATTTGACATTTTTTCTTACCTCCTACTGCTCCTCTTCAATGTTGGCTCAAAATTTAGAATAAATTTCTTAGCCTTCTTGTTTTTAAAGCGGTAATCATGCCAACATTGAAACGGGGGAGAGGAAAAGGTGCCAAGTATTTATTTTGTCGCTGATTGTCTGAATTTCAAATAGGAAAAACAACAGTTTCAGAAGGTATGAATAATGGTTAAATGTGTTTTGTTTTATGTAGTTAATATGATAACAGGGATTTCGTCATTTTAAATGAGACATGTTTATAGACAAAGACAGTTGTGTTTCCTATCAATCATATGATGAAGTATGTGTCGTTTATAATAATCAAAGGAAGCAAAACAAAATAATGTCGGGGATTGTGTGAGATTTTGTTTAGATGAGGGACATTACACACGAGTTTAGGAGTAATTGGGAATATAAGAATTACACTAATTACTTATTCATAATTGATTTTCTATGTATCACATCACAAGTTAAATGTTATTATGAAGAATCCATATTATAATTTGTAAAATTATATCAATGGTAATCAAATAAAGGTCTAAAAAATGTATGTACTTTATGTTTAGGTATTAGACCGGGGCTCTGAACTTTTATTCAAATAAAAGGGCCGGAACAACTGACTTTATGGGTTGAAAGCCCCCTCCCCCGTACGTTACAAAAATGCATTGCTGCCGGGTCTGACCCAGATGTTCCCGCCAAAATCATTTGATCAATGACGTCATTACCACAAATCCATTTAGCAATATCTGGAGACATATACTTGATAATATTACAATTAATATGTCTACACACGTTTTCATGATCAGTGAATAATACAAGGGTAACCATGACATCGTGAAATAATGAATAGTTTTCTGTAATTTATTCATCCGCCAAAATCAAGTGATAGCTGACGTCATTATCATGAAATATATTTTCGTCAATATCTAGAAAACTATTGATAATACTACAAATTTGAATATTTTCTTATTTATGTATAATCAAAAAAACAATGATCAGCAGTGATCAGAAAATCTTGGGAAGTGTCGGGGTGGAGGGCTCGGAGAGGATTGGGAAGCACCTACATTCTACAGTTGAGATATGTTACCAAAATCAAGTTCCATTTGTGACACTACCAGAATTGTCGCATGCAAATCGAGTCGTGCCACTAACAGGAGGGAGAAGAAGACGCTTTGAGGGGATGGAAAAGGTGATTCCTTTATCCTACACATCTCTGAAAAATCTTATACCATCGAATGAACAAACAACATCGACGGCTGCATTTATCCAGCAAGATAAATAAACTCTTTACTTTCTATAGCTGCTTTGATCCTTTACACAGAAGTTGCCACTTTTATTGGTTTCTTTTCACAATTTGTGACAGATAGCCTCCTACAAACCGTTATCACATGGACCCCATATCTCAACCTTCAACAAGAAATGATGTTGTAAAGGAGACAATGGTGTGGTCAGTAAATGTTGCACAGGAGACAAAAACAAGAATACGCTGCCATTACATGATCTTGGTATAACATTAAAAGCATACTCGATCCAGGCTTTGAAAACTCCTACTTTTGACAATATCATAATTTTGCTCGGAAACTTTCATCTTGAGATGGCTTACTTTGGAGCTATTGAAACATTCCTGGCTGATTTAGGGGTAGAATATATCCTTACTGAAGCAGGTGTTTTGGTTGAGGGATCGCTATGTAGTTTCATGAAGGGTAAATCCTATAACACCGAATCCACCAACTTCTTGCTGCTGTTATGGAACAAGCAATTTTCTTTAAGTTCTTGGAATTAGCGCAAGATGCACAGAAGTCCTTAGCACAAGAAAATGTGTCAGACTATAACATCACTGTTGAATACTGTAGACTTATCATTACTGAGAATGCTGCATTCTAGGACCTTTTGAAGAAATACAGTATGAGACTTTTCGTTCTGTCATAGATGGAAAATACGGAAGTATAGTTTCGGGTTGCTCCCGGACTGCCAGATGTGCTTGGTGTGTTCTTTGCTTTGAGCCGACCAAATTATGCTAGATGGGGATCCATCTTCCCCACAAACTGCAGAATATGGATTGTAAAGCTCATGAAATTTTGAAGGGAGGTGCTATGTTAATCCGACGCACAAGCAAGTGTTTTGCCAGGTGCCCAATTGATTTGACCTAGGAACAGACTGTTAACAGGAATGCTGCTTCTTCCATGAGAGGTATTAATCACTCACTGTCCTCTTCGGGCCATGTATCCCATAAGGCTGCAGTGTACTCTCTCAAACGTATCCTGTCTCTGGCAACGTGTCTGGCTTCATTCCAAGAATTCCACCCTAGCTCCTCTCTTTCCTTCACTACCGTTCTTCTCCATGTCGTTCTTGGGCGTCTTACTTTCCTTCTCCCTCCTGGCTTCCATGTCAATGCTGTCATGCAATGGCTGTCCTCTTTCATTCTTAATACATGTCCAATCCACCTCCATCTTCTCATTTTGACTTCGTTGCTGATTCTCCTTTGCTTAGTTAATCTCAATAATTCATCATTTGAGACAAGATACGGCCATCTGATCTTCAAAATTCTTCTTATGCATTTAAACATGAAGGTATCCAATTTCTTATTGTCAGTCTCATCGAGAGGTACTACAGCTTTCACAAATTCACATGGTGGCTCTGACAGAACTTTGTGAGCTAGCCAGTCTTCCCAAAGGAGAGAAACCTGTTAATTAACTAAGGAATTAAAGAATTCAAGATGACAATGCTGACAAGTATGCGATAAGCAGGACCCTGAACAATGCTGACAAGTTTTTGATTGAGACTCATTGACTAATAAACCATGGGTGTGTAGCAGTATGAAGTACAAGTTTCTAGATATTGAAGAAAATACATTTTATGGTAATGCCATCAGCAATCACGTAACTGTGGCCATGAATAAATTACAGAGGAAACTACTCATTTATTTCATGATGCCATGCTTACCAATATATTCACTAACCATGAAAACATGGGTGTAGACACATTTATTATACTATTATCAAGTACAGGTCTCCAGATATTGCTGAAATAGATTTGCGGTAATGGCGTCATTGATCACATGATTTTGGCGGGAACCTCCTGACCCGATCCACGGCAATGCATTTTTGTAACGTGGAAGAAGAGGGCTTCCAACACAGGAGGTCAGTTGTTCCAGCGCTTTTCACTTAAATAAAAGTTCTGGGCTCCCGGTCTATGTATATTAAACATATTAAATCTCTCTAAGGGACATTAAACGCATCTCTTTAGATGGCACAGTCAACAGTGCACAGCTAAGATATACAAGAATTCTACTCTTTATATTTTCAGCTGTGTACCGTGGGTATTGTTGAAAAATACAGCGGGGTTATGTACGATTTTGGAAATGTGTTGATGCTTATCATTTGATTTACAAAAGCGTAGCAAGCACTAACGATGGCTGGGGACAAACTTATATGTTGGCGCCCCTGGGTTTTGGCGCCCTTTAATTGCTGCGCCAGGGAATATTTCTCTCTGCCCCCAATTAAAACAGCCCTGAATTTCATTAATCAAGAGCGGCGGAGAGTTATATTTGGGGTGGGGGCTAATGAGTTCGAAATGTGTATCGCCTGATTTCCAATGGTGTAGCGAGCACCACTGACGGGCGAAGATTATTTATATTTTGGCGCCCAGGAATTTTTGCTCCGTCCCCAAATAAGACGCCAATCGGTGTCGTTTCATTTTATGGCGAGCTGGTACTACATCAACTTTATGGGGTTCTTGGCAACATACCCAGTGTTTTATATCTGCAGCAATAGACTTAAAGCCAGTCACAACTACATGCGCAAAAGCACCCTTATTTTTCACTTAAGTGTGAGTTATCAAAGATACCATCCTGACATTTGTGGGCGGTTCAGCTCTTGCCCCCACATGATTCAAATCATCTGGATCGTCAATGGTAGGAATAAATTTGGCTATTTTTGTATATTGTAGTGTCCAAACTAATACTCGCTGAAATACCGTTAAAATCACATGACCCCACGCATGATCCCAAATTCCAATAATCTTACGCAACATTATACAAAATTTCATTCCAAAATTCCAATCCTTCTTAACTAAGAATATGATTATATCAGCGAGGGGAGGGGAAAAGGTGCCAGTATTTTGTCACTGATTGTAGTCGGAGGAGTGGAGGAGTATATACAATATTGCAGCTCTGCAACTTTACAACCTCAAAAACACAATCACACATTAAGAGTAAGATTATTACAAATGAATATTTTTTATCCATATCTTTAACAAGAAAAGGCACATATCTTTCTTAATAATACAAAATCATTCCTTTACTATACACACCTGAATTTTTAATAAAAACACTTTATTTTCATAAACTCTATACAAGTTTAACTCTATCCTAATCACTACTCAAATATTCAACCACATTGGTAGAGTTGAGGGTATGAACTTTGAAAACAAAACTCCTGTGAGTTGAATATTTTCACAAAGAGAGTACCAAGTTTCAATGAATACATAAAAAGGTAGTAAAAGATTAAACACATAAAAGTGAGTCAACATTGACTGGCAAGTAGCACGAATTGATCATTATAGTCCGGTAGTTAAAAGTGAGTCAACAATGACTGGCAGGTGGCACGCGTTGATCATTATATTTGGTAGTTAAAAGTGAGTCAATATTGACTGGCAGGTGGCACGCGTTGATCATTATAATCCAGTAGTTAAAAGGGGCTAACCAGCAAAAAATGGCAGAGAAGTGATTTTTCTATCACTGGAAGAGGAATTTTTACAGAATAACACCATTAAGTCTAAACCTTGAAATACATTTTTTTGGCTTAAGCTCTGACAAAATCTCAAATCTTTCGGGAGTCTACATTTATGTATTGTTCACAACAAGAAACCATAATCCAGCACAAGCAATTAGCAATTACACCAGGAGTTTCTTATTTCTACAATTCACAAACTTCACCTCACTTTCCATTCATAATCTGACATTGACAGTAAGCAGATTTCACTGCAGCTGCACTGACTTTCACACTCAACACAAGGACAAAAGTATTCCCATGTGGTCAATGTGTCTGGCTTGAAGTAATATTTCACAAATAGGGTGGTTTTGTTTAATTGATGAGCGATTTTAAGTGATGTTTCTGTTCAACTTTGTAGGCTTTGAGGATTTTGGACTAAAAATCTATTCATCACGATATCAAAAATCCATTTAAAGGAAAATTTTGAGGGGCATTTCAAATTTGTGTGCACTTTTGAATAGACGGATTTCAAGGTCATTCAAATTTAAGGGTTAAAATGTCTACTACAGTATAAGAAGCCACAGTTTTTGCTAGAACTTAATATATAATTAAGTAGGTATATTACATCAGGCCTATATATATACTTATCATATAGGCAGTCTTCCCCCTCCCCACCAAGGAAGGGGCCAATTTCCGAAGAACAAATTCTATATTGCTGAAAGATCTGAGTCTGGATGAAGAGTAAAGATAGATGCCACATAAGCCTTGGGATTATTGTCAATGATTAAACTCCCAGGGGAGGGTAGGGGGAGTGGGGGACAGAGCCTCAGATGGTTTTAACTTATAAGGGATAGAATTAATACTAATTATGGAAATATTATGGTGAAAAGGTAGCCTACTGTACTCATACAACAGACATTATTTTGTTGTATAATTGAAAGAAATTGTTACCTTGGGATTATTAAACCAGAATATCAATGATGTTGAAGCTTAACTTTATCAAAAAAATGTTCAAAGAGTAGTAAAGATGATATCAAAGGAAGATGAAATGGGAGTTGCCATTTTCAAGTCAAGTTTTGCATAAAAGAATACATTTATGGTCTACCATCCTTTCAAAGTATCTTATAAGAAGCAATTCATTCTTTGCAATATTCCCATTGAATATACTCTAACATTGTACATCCTTTCTTTCAATTTGTGTCTGAAAATGCACCAATCATATGATGTAAAATTAAGGATGTACGAACACATCCTTGGTGAAACTAAACATTTAGCAAGGCTTTCACACATGTCTGTTTTATGAGGCCATACCCCAATCCAAAAGACCAAGTTATATTCCATTAAAATGTGTAAATTCAGCTGAAGGCAATTTTCCATCCCTGGTGTGTCATTCAAAACAGTGGCACAGGGTCTTTGAGGCCTGGGCATTAGGTGTTTGGGCCATTTCACAAGTTATTGCTCTGGTAAACAAAGCAAAATGTTTCTTAGATCCTTGGGGTTTGCATACCATTACACTTTTGTTGCACCATAATTTTGATTATTTGATATCCCATATGGTGACAAGCAAGGAAGATTCATTCAACAGCCATGAGTGGCTTGCCATAGGTCAAGAAGTGGCAATTTTTGCCAAAAGATTTGCAAAGCTTTGTATTTTTGTAGAAAGAATGCAAATATGCTTGAATTACTGGTATACTGAAAAAGAATGTTAATTTTTCCCCCGCCATGTTTTTCCCCTCAAACTAACATTTCTTCCAGCCTACAAATGTAGACAGTTGAAGAATTTTTGAAACTGTATGGACCCCAGAATCCCAAAGCTCTCCCCCATAGTTCACCCTAAATTTGACAAACAAAAACGAACCCTTAATTTAAATTCTAATTATATATCTTAGGACATCTAATTGGTATTTAAAAATAGGGCTTCTGATAATCCCATTTACATTTACACATTTTGAAATTGCAAAATACTTTTTTGAACCAACTTCTTGGTCTCTGTCCCCCATTCCCCACACCATGCCCATAGTAAGTTTTCCATGTAGTTAAAAACAATGCCACAGGGTTATTGGGATTCAAGTATTCATCATTTCCCAGTGTTATTACTGTGGCACACAAAAGCTGTAAAAGGCTAAATAATGATATGCAACAAATTCATGAACGTGGCCAGATGAAAATGAAAGGGCACCAAACTACTTAAGATATAACACAGTGCATTTAGTCTGCACTACAGGGCCTAATCCTAACACTTTTCCGCTCAGGCAAAGTGTTACTACCTGCAAAATTACCATACTATATCATCATGACATTATCCCAGATATTTTGATGAAGACCGTTATACAGTAATATACAAATCCGAAGAAGAAAAAAAACCCTCGGTTGGCGGGGTGGGTTTGATCAAAATCTGTTTCACCAAGCATATTATTGTAAAGCTTACTAAAGGGTAGAACAATACTTATAAACCTCTTGAGCTCCCCACCCCTACCCATACCCTGGGGAATTTAAATGTTGAAAATTACCCCAAGGTTTATGTTACTATTACAGTGTATCTTCCATCTTCAATTATGTGCTACGTCCCAGTAATAAACATTTCTTAGTAGGAAATTGGTCTGTCTCTGTTTCTCTTGCTAGCTCAGGAGTGGGGAAGGGGCTCCCATTATATAAGATTAAGTAGCCCTGATGTATTAACCACTTTATTACACTCAGAAATTAAGTTCAGTTCTATAGTTGTAGCTTCTACAAGGCATCGGAACTCTAAAATTTGAGTGACCTTGAAATTCTTCTATGCAAAAGTGAACATAAATTTTAAAGATTTAAACGCCCCTTAAAAATTTCCCCAATAGATTTTGGATATGTTATACTACAAACAATTCCACTTCCAATGATACCAAATTCTACTACCATTTTTTCCGGAATGAGCCCTTTATTTGCCTCCCACTCCCGGACTAAGAAGTAAGTCCTTATATAGCCAATTATCAGATTCATCTTTTCCTAGAAATATAATTAAACTTCTTTAATGTAAAAGTTGTTTGTAATTAAACAAACAAAACACAGAATATAATTCCTATGCAGCTGTTTACCAAATGATACTGGTCCTTTCAATAATTGTAAAATTTGTTTAGTATAATACAAATCTTAAGTACAAAATAATAAATAATATTTCAAAGTCTTTTCTGAGATATATACAATACAAAATGGAGCACCTGACAGGAGATTATAATTCTCAAACATTGGCATCAATACAAAGACACTGCTTGCTCGACTTCAATCCTCTGGTTATATTGCTCAATTTCTTTCATTTTCTTAAAGTCTAAGGTGGCATACACTGTTTCTGGTTCAATCTGAATGGGTGGTTGGTCTGGAGGGTGGTCTCGTACGTGTTGGACCTCTGCATAGATAAGACCATCTGGGTTTACCTGGTGAGATAAAGATGGACACTTGTCAATGAAAAAAAGAATGTGTCATTCAATATTAAAGATTGAAGATTTAAGAATCAAGATTTATTTTCCACAAGCAGATATCGATACAGCAAGAACTTTACAAAGTGTATTATATACAGTGGAGGAAGACTAGATAAGCACATGCTTTTACAAAGCAGTCACTCTTTTAAAAATATATAATAAGCAATAAACAAAATGAAAAAAACAATGAACAATAAATATGTAGATCTATCATGAATAATTGTGAATAACACAAGCACAAACTCACAAGAAAAAACTACCCCCCCTCCCCTTCCTCCTCCCGTTCCCCTCATCCTAGAGAAAATACAACCTTGTTTTATTTCATGACATAAATGATTAAATTGATTTTCACCTGTCGGAATAATTAAATGTTTAAAAGACTGTTTTAATAGGTGGTTTACGAATATTACCGAAACCCTTTGTATTGTAATTATGAACATCAGAATTAATGAACAATAACTATCAAATGAAGTGAACCTTCCGCAACCTATACATAAACACGCCAACCTGATGCCTATAAATGTCAAAGATGTTGAGTGGATTGCATGAAAGAAATCAATGTTTAGTGTGATCCCTGTCATCTGAGAATTTGTAAGAAGGCACATTGCTTTCTTTTGGAGAAGAAATAAGTTATTTAAATAAGTTGTATTTGCATTTCCCCGTACAATGTTACAATACGATAAGTTTGAAAGCATAAGGCTTTGCAGTTATATAAATTCTTAAGCACAAAAGAAGGTATGAAATCTTTTATTTTATACAGAATGCCAATACTTTTTGATAATTTAAGAGCTTAGATTCTTTATGTGAACATCCCATTTCAAACAAACTGGTCAATATATATTTACCCCGCTAAGTGTAGCGGGAATATTTATGACTTATTCTTACCTTCCATGCTAAAAATATGCAGCATTAGAAACAGGTGATGTGACCAGATTGCATATTTATAGCATGAAGGTAAGGTATAACTTGAAGTAAATACCTAGGAATTTAAAACTATTAGCTTTGAATAAAGAATAATTATCAATTTATGCAAGAATTTTTGTATGAATTTTTGTATGAATAATTTTGCAAGAATGTTTGTATCAATTTATGTATGAATAAAATTGGAACAAAATTCAAATTTAAATTAATTCATTTTACTACAGCTCTCTACTTCCCCCCTTGTAACTTTACATACACAGCCTCTTTAATTTTCAGTCTGATACACCCCCTTATTAACCAAATCTTTGAAAGCCCCCTCCCAACATGATAATTATTTCCGTTTGTTTATTTTCTTTTGTATTAACTATGTATATATGTTCCATTGAAGGGAATGCAGCGGCCCAGTGATTTAGGGCATAGGTATTGTTTACAAAGATACTGGGATCAGACAGGGTTATTTTCTGTGTCCTTGAGCAAAACACTTAATCCCATTTGTTCCACTTCACTAATGGTGAAAAGAGTACTGGTTCGGCTAGGAAGTTAACCTGCAATGGACTGATGTCCCATCCAGGACAGTCCTAGTATTCTCATCCACTTAACACCAATCAAACTAGGTATCAGCACTACTGTAGCTATAAAAGCACTTGCTGCTTGTAGGGGAGTTAACCTGCAATGGACTGATGTCCCATCCAGGGCAGTCCTAGTATTCTCATCCACTTAACACCAATCAAACCGAGTATCAGCATTACTGTAGCTATAATAGCACTTGCTGCTTGTAGGGGAGTTAACCTGCAATGGACTGATGTCCCATCCAGGAAAGTCCTAGTACTCTCATCCACTTAACACTATTCAAACCAGGTATCAGCATTACTGTAGCTATATAAGCACTTGCTGCTGGTAGGGGTTAAACTAAATATGTCCCATTGGTTGAAAAAAGTTTGTACATGTATTTTATTCAATACTTACTACTCTTCCTGTTGGAGGAAAGATCCCATTTACTTCCGAGTCTGGACTCCTGTCATAACCTGAAAATTGCAGAAAAGTACAGTAACTAAATATCTTGTCACACTAAGTAGATGCAAGAAGGTTAGAACAACAATACCTCCAATAATTTGGTTTAAAATCCATAAATTATCAAAATTAACATAGTAAACATACCCATTAAAATTGATTCCAAAATAGCTCCTTTAACACTTTTTAATTTTTTTATATGCAAATTTATGATGCATGAATGTGCAGACCTGTTTATTATCTAGTCCAGGAAAACTTGATGAAATTCTTCATATACCCTTTCCTTCATTTTACTTCTATGAAAATGAAGAGAATGTCTTTCACACTAAAATAATTTAAGAACAAGAGATTTGCATAAGAAAATAGAAATGCATGCCTATTCATACATCACAAATTTGCATAAAAATATGCATATAAACCCCTACCTAGATGGTTAATACCAGATGCTTGCATGCAGATGCAAATTAATCCTTTGAATATCACGTGGTCGCGGCACGACCTATTGACATGCACTTTTCAAAAAATTATTTTGCTTTGTCAAATTGGCCTACTCCTGGTATCACTTGAAAGAGCTTGAATAGTTCTTTCAATTCAACAATTTTTGATAAGGGTCACATTGATATTTTCTAGTATACTCGCTTGAAAAATGGGTAAACACAATTGTTTTTCTTCTTCAAATTTCAATTTATTTTTCAAACACTAACTTGCCATACTTCTAGACCTAGCCTTTGCCTCAAAGCTGTGAGAAAGTGTCAATGACATTAATGCATCCAATTCCGGCTGAATTTTGACTGCCTTTTTGAGACCCAATTTTTGAACTAAATCATAATTCCTGATCGCAATACAACTGCCCTATGCAAAAAATATCGTTAGGTTCGTAATTCCACATATTTATGATTAAAATAAAAAAGAGCAACTACCCCTTTTTGTCCAGACTAAAATTTAAGTTTTAAAACAAATGCACATTGTAGTGATAAGTGTAGTGATAAGTGCAGCGGTAAGTGTAGCGGTAAGTGTAGCGGTAAGTGTGCAGAAGTTTACTTGAGCAACACGGTTTAAAAACCGTGTCAGATGCGCTGCTTTGTTTTTTGCCAGAAATTACAAGTGATTATTTTTTGTTTATTTCATTGTTTTTGCATGTTTTGCTTTGACTAGTATCAATGGAAAAGAAATTTTACAAACAATCTAGAATATGTAAAAAAACCTCCATTTTCATTATTCACAAGAAAAAAATACAAGCTCAAATAAATTGGCCTAATTTTGCCTAAAATTTGCAAATGTATGTCAATTTTTTCTTCATTTTGATTTTTTTATTGAAAAGTTTTATTGTCCTAGCATTCATATAAACCAAAGTTGTAGTGATAGAAAACGAAAGGAAAGCTATGAAAATTGATTTAGATTTTTTTTTTTTATATCAGAAAAATTGTAGTCAAATTTTGGACCCCCTAGGATTGTATACATAGCATACATATACAAACACCCCACTATCCATCTCCAATCTATGTTCCATACGTCATCCCACCCCATACCCCACCAAGCCATGTTTCATATGCTACCACACAACATGTTTCACACCATATGTCCCACATGCCATCCCAGCCTATATATGTCATCCAAATCTTTGATGCAAGAAAAGCTGAAATATCCTTGTGTATATTGTACACAGATTTAGTTAAAATTGCTTTAAAGTTTACCAAATAATCCACATCAGTTTTTATCAAAAGGCAACTTTGCTTCAAAATGTATTGTTTCATGTTCTAAACCTTAAAAGAAATATTCCTGTGAATCTTTATTTTAATGTATATGAGAGGACTATTAAAGAAACAAATTGGTGTAAAGAAAAAAAAGATGATATCCCGGTGAGGAAGGGGGGGGGGGGGGGCACTTCCATACTAGTTATAGGTATGTGCTGCCCAGAATTTCAAAAGTGGACTGTAGTATAAGAGATTCTCTTGGTAACTGCAAAATGACAGTACAGTATATGATTTTGATACCTGCAGTATGACAGTATATGATTTTGATACCTGCAGTATGACAGTATATGATTTTGATACCTGCAGTATGACAGTATATGATTTTGATACCTGCAGTATGACGATATATGATTTTGATACCTGCAGTATGACAGTATATGATTTTGATACCTGCAGTATGACAGTATATGATTTTGATACCTGCAGTATGACGATATATGATTTTGATACCTGCAGTATGACAGTATATGATTTTGATACCTGCAGTATGACAGTATATGATTTTGATACCTGCAGTATGAAAATTTGCAATTTTTTTGAGACCAGCAGTATGAGAGATTGGATTTTTGATACCTGCACTTAGAAAATGATGAAAAAAGGCAACTGCTCGGGCGGCACAAGTATATATACCTTACATATGAAGGTGCCCCCCCCCCCTCCCCCGCCTTCCCGGGGCTGATATCTTATTCCATCTTTAGGAGCTACTACATTTGAAAGATTTCAGCCATGGGACTTCACAGTGTGCAATGTGATGTCATATTTTTACACCACTTTGTTTCTTTAATAGTCACGTGCATTTTCCTTAAAGTTATACCAATGGGTCTCAAAAAGTTGGGGGGAGGGGGGGGGGAGGGTTGTGATACCCCTGTACCAATAATCACCAAACAAATTAAAAGCTGTACAATTTGCAAGCTTTATTGATGAGAGTAAATCTAGATTTTGCATTTGTCATGTTTTTTATTTAAAGGAATTTAGGTGTTGTCGCCGATAACACTCAATACATTTTTTAAAGATAGAACAAACAAAGGACTTTTGGCTTCAAACCAAATCAAATAAATGCTGTGGGATTCATTGTGTTACCGTTACCAATTTTTTCTAAAGAAAGGTGTTGATGCAAAATCCAAAACTTATAGAGTGACAGGCTAATAACCCTGAGAAAATTCAAAGAAATGTGAAATATTTCTACAAGTAAATATCAAGGGCACTGAACACCATGAATAAACAAGAGAGAAGCAGTTTCTATTATTTCAGGTGTTCTAAAAAATAAAAGGGGAAAGAACAGCAATATACCTTAACCCTTACTCTACCAGCACTTTTTTTGAAAAGGCGGAGTCAAAGACGGGGCACCCAAAACGGCTATAAAATCGCCGCGTGGTAGAGTAAGTGTTAATCACAATTATTGTTCAAACTACATAGATTGTCAAATAATCTTCCTTCCAGTTGTGCACCCAGCTGTTAACTTCAATATATATATATTCAATATATATATATATATATATATATATATATATATACTTCAATATATATATATATATATATATATACTTCAATATATATGTATATATATATATATATATCTATATAAAAGTATATCTATCTATCTATCTATCTATCTATCTATCTATCTATCTATCTATCTATCTATATCTATATCTATATCTATATCTATATCTATATATATATATATATATATATATATATATATATATATATATATATATATATATATATATAATATATATATAAGTTCCACATTGGCCATACAAACAAAACAAAATAGGAAAAATGACAATGTCTCTAGCCAACAGATTAGCTAGAGACATTGTCATTTTTTACCTATTTTGTTTTATATATATATATATATATATATATATATATATATATATATATATATATATATATATATATATATATATATATATATATATATATATATATATATGACTCTATTATTAATTTAGAGAAAAAACTGCTTTGTAATTATTATTTAAATTAAAAAACTGAACTTACCATTTATTTACAAGGTTGGCATGCATATTAGACAAGCACACAGAACAGAAAATGAACACAAAATACAAACACAAATTACAAAGAAAAAACATAAAAGACGGAAAACTAAATCACAATACCATAATCACTATAGGCAGGTTTTCCTGAAATGGTCACATGCTCAAAAATGTTACTGTGATCTGTATGGAGAGAGGATAAGGTAACTAATAAGGGTTAACTCTACACTTTGACTTCTTGTATCATCATGACAATGAAACATTCCATGCTGTGTAAATACCGTTACTACAATTGATCAAAATATCCGCCTGCGGATTTCAGAAAGCTTAATCTTCCAGCATGTCAAAAACCACAACCATTTCTGAGATATCAGCCCTGTCTCCGTGAAAGGACCAATTGTTAACCAGCTTCATCACACAAGTGCAGTGTATTTGCTTGCCATATTAGCTAAGGATCGTGGAGCAGAAAGACTTCTGAGCAACAATAGTTGGCTGTTTATTGACATTTAGAGTTGAAGGATTTGTCTGGAGTGGGGACGCACGACTACCTTATATGTAATTGATGCAGTGAAGTTGTAGAAATATTTCCAGGACAGAGCCTTAGTCTTTACACCTCATGCATAACTCCCCACCTCCAACAAACACTACCCCCAGAAAACACTACCCCAACAAACACTACCCCCATCAAGTGATCACCAAAGATATCTTCCCTCTTATATGCATGGGGGTGTTTATCTTCTGGGGCATTTTGAAATAATTTGAAGCATCTTACTGCTAATCTACT
>JAIGNY010000765.1:967500-1030000 GCA_020152595.1 Chiridota heheva | reverse complement strand
TACAGTAGCCTTGGTACATCAGGTGTTTATTCTTTTGTCATGTGACCATCATATTCTTGTCCAGGAGAAGGGTCTTCTTCTCTCAAAATTGATATCATGGGATAGCCAAAAATTTCAAATGTTGTTACAAAAAACCTGTGTCAGCTGTTCCAATTTCATGTATGGTGCATGAACATGCATGCAAATCCAGGCTAATCCTTGGTAAAAACAAAACTAGTTTGACACTCTTTCTCACTCATTCCACAAAAAGATAGTGTCTTCCACTAAATTATTACACATAAAACATGGAAACTACACTTCACAGGTTTTCCTGTGTCCAACAGGACAATGTGTGTCATTACAAGAAACAAGAGAAAACCTGTTTTGATCAGTTATACAATAAGGATTATAAGTACCAGACAAAGTGTTTACACCATGAAATATTTCTTCATGCAACAGCCCATTCAGCTGGTCCAAAATTGAAAGTTTGCCCATTTCTAAACTGTTTTGCCACATTTCTTGACACAGGTTTTCAATTCCCTTTAACTTACCACACTTCTTCCTGTCTTGTTAAAACACTTATTTTTACACATTTAACATGCATGTCAGCCACACATGAACACATGATGGGATTACCTATTAGACACAGGGGATTAGTTCCAACGCTTTCATGCATTGTCATGTCCCTTTAATGTCTCACTGTAACACTTTGTCTGCTTGCATGTGAAACTGTCTTTTGTCTGATCCTCTGCCATTTCATGTGTTTCTGCAGGATAAGAGACAAGGTTTGATTTTATCTCAAAATTTTTTGTAAGGCCACATGTTTGGGTGGGAGAATATTTTTAGCTTTTTTGAAGAGACACTTTTAGAAGGCCATAGAGTCAAGTTGGATTATCACCATGTAGCTTGTTAAATACAGAATAATATTTTTTTAAACTCTTGTAAATATCGTACAGTATGGTATGTGGGGTAGAAATAGACTTTGCACTGTGGCTGAAATATTTTTGCGATGTTCTTTCATCTCTTGTCTTCATATTTCAGGCACTGCGAAAGAATCCACCATTATTTGCAGTCCTCATACTGAAGATGCTGGCACATCCCAGTCTGACAAGGAATGCGCCCCTTACACATCGTCCCTCTTTTCACGTAGTGACCAATGTCACTTGTGTAGTGACGAATGTCACCTAATTGTGTTGTGACGAATGTCAAAATTGAAATTATTAATTCTGCATACTGACGAAAGTTCGGAAAATGTTGAAGCTTGATGAAATAAAAGTTGATAAACGTATTATATAGCTTTATATATCATTGAAAAGAGAAAATGCTAATCTTTGGACAATTGTACTTACAATAAAGATATTTTAAGCAAAATCTTATTTCATGAAGATTCAAAGAATCCGCCAGTATGCGGAAATAGTAATTCAGAACTTGGCGCCAATTTTCGTTTCACCTAAATAAGACATTCGGCAGTATGCGGAATGAGGGTTGACATATAAGAAACTGGTTCTATTAGCCCCACAATAACCACCACAAAAATACTGTGAGCATTAGAAGCAAAATAAGGAAATAATGTAACCGTGAACTTAGTCTTCAAAGTAATCAAATAAATTATTTCATTAGTCAAAAATGTTGGGTGGGTGTTTACTAGAGCAGGGGCGCTAATACATCAATAGGGTACATGTAAATGTACACAAGTGTTCTAATGCAGTGAATTTAATGGTATGCTTATCTAAATAATTCAGCGAAATAAATAAACTTGTCTTGAATCTGCAAGGAGGACATCACCTTGTTCACGTACTGCACATTGTACTGCACATTGTACTGCACATTGTACTGCACATTGTACTGCACATTGTACTGCACATTGTACTGCACATTGTACTGCACATCGTACTGCACAGTGTACTGCACATTGTACTGCACATTGTACTGCACAGCGTACTGCACAGCGTACTGCACAGCGTACTGCACAGCGTACTGCACAGCGTACTGCACAGTGTACTGCAGTGTACTGCACATTGTACTGCACATTGTACTGCACATTGTACTGCACATTGTACTGCACATTGTACTGCACATTGTACTGCACATTGTACTGCACATTGTACTGCACATTGTACTGCACATTGTACTGCACATTGTACTGCACATTGTACTGCACATTGTACTGCACAGTGTACTGCAGTGTCACTTTTCAACACTGGTGAAACATTTGAAATGCAGCTCATGAGGAAGAATTGTAATGTACCTAAAATCCTTCAATAGAACACTATTAATGATTAAGTCTTTGTCACAATACTCGTAAAATAATTCATAGGGCAAGGCGGCAATTTCTTCTCCTTTATTTGAGCTCAAGCACAAAGAACTATGTTAAACATGATTTTATGATTAGCCACAGTATAAACCTTGCAATGTAAATTATTGCAATAAAACTTGAAAAGCCCTAAAGTTCAGTACAATATAATTCAATGAGAGAAAACCAAACACTTAAGAATTAACGATTAACTCCACATGCCAGCATTTTACATCTTGCCATGGTAACCGTATGAATCATATGGAGCTGACAATATTTAACAAGACTTGATGACAAATAAGTTTCAAGCTCCAAACTACTTGGGATAGCACTATTTAACCATATAAGCAAAATAATATCAATATAAAAGTACTAGAGCAAACATTTTTTTTTTTAATTTGATATTTTTTATATTTTTTCTAAAGTCCTTTTTATTTTATTTTATTTTTTGTATTCTTTTTTATTATTATTATTTTTTCTTTTATATTTATTGCCCTTTCAACTCTAAAGTAATATTAGCAGTTGACAAATAAGAAAAATATAAACACACATCCTTATAAATATAATACAATACTTTGGGACAGAAATCCTGACATGTGATTGGGCGATCAGTGAGAAGCAAATTATTAAGTTATAGAAATGAAGGTTCGGGAGCTTGTCTTTGATTCATAAACAACATTTTCCTGCATAAGGAAAGAAATTACCCACGGCACAATGCAGTGCAAAGGTTTTTTATTGTTTAAGGTTATTTAATAGTATTTTTGTGTCAAAACTTATGTAGACAGTGGGATTGATCAAGTTGTTTGACGTCCCTCCCCCCTTCCCCTAACGGCTCCCCACACGATCCAGACAATTTTTTCCAAAAGATCTAAAAAATTTGCTAAAAGGTCCAGATATTGAGGCAATGACCTGTTTTTTCCCCTTTTCAATAAAATCTAGGGACAGTTTTGGAAAAAACAAATTTGACAACAGCATTTTTTTTGTTCCAAAAGGCTGGCTACACCCCTGACATAAACAATGATATCTTATAGGGATTCTGGTTGGCTGATAGGGCTTTTAGCACTTCCACTAGCATTAGTCAAATTGTGCCAGAGAGCTTTAAATCAAATATGAACTAACTGAATAGTGCAGACACATATGCAAGGTTGGTGGAGCAGGGGATTCTGGCAACTTCATCTTCCACTGCTAAATCCTATAACATAGGATTCAATAATAGGCTATCACACAAAGGCATGTTGCAAGCAAAGGTCATAGAACACATTATCTTGACCTGCATAAAGGTTACCAACAAATCTATTATGAATATTTTTTTTGGGATATGTGTCGTTTGATTTACTATGAAATGTAAGAAACAAATTTCTGCAAAAAAAATTATATTCAAGCATAAAGAAATGGATAAAAAGATCTGTTGGATAAGGTGGTAAATGGAAATTTAAAAGTTGCAACTATAAACAAAGACCAATAAAATCCCTCCCAACTCATTATAATTTGTAAATGGCCTCACACCTAAACTATGTATCTACATTACAAAAATAAACACTATCAAGGGAAACACAAGGTCATTCCAGGCAACACAAAATAGATTAAAACTAAATAAATATTTGTAAACAGCAAATGCAAACATGTAAGTGTGCTAAGCGACATTCAGGGAAATAAAACTGTTATATGATATGTCATAAATAAGTTGTGGGCATACAAAATTATAGCAGCAAATAGCTGATCTCACACACACTTTGCCTTCTACATGTTCATGTCACTAATGAATACCCATTGGGGAAAGTACATTTTTTATTTTTGCTTTTTACAACTACTTTCTTAACAACTTAATCATGGACAAGTTTAAACAGTACATTAAAGGTTTAGCTCACTTTATTCAATTATATACATTTAGATAGTGTCCATATTTCATTCATGTAGCGATTATTCATGTAGGAAATTCTACTGCAGAAGGTTGGCACACTTATCATCATTTTTTCAACAATTGTTAATGAAAAGAAAATTAATTCAACATTTCTTACTCATTTGATTTTCTCATTTTACTTAAATTTCTTCTAGTGATAAATCATAGTTACTTTACTAGATTCTGTTTTATTACTCCAAGGGTCTTTAGAGTCTCAGGAAAAAATACAATACAACACATTAAGATGTTTTAAGGACTGCAGACATTGCAAAAATTGTTCCATTGTAAATCTTGCATCATTCAAACAGGTGAAATAAAAAGTAAAATTTCTCATGCAGATCCAAAAATTATGATTGCCATCAATTACTTTTCTCTGCCTAGAACCCCACTGCATGAAATATGACACCTATCAGAAATTGTTCTAACCAACATGAATTCAAGGAAGATTAGTTTATTTCCTGCAATCTATTGATAAGTTTGACCCTTACTCTACCAGCACTCTTTTGAAAGTGCGCTCGGGAGGCCGAGTCAACGATGGGGCACCCAAAATGGTGATAATATCGCTGCCTGAAAACAGCGATAATATCGCCGCGTGGTAAAGTAAGGGTTAATCAAGGGCTAATAATTGAAGGGTCCTTCATCTTCCAAGCAGTAGAGTTGGGCTCGTTCCGATTTAGAAGCCCACTGGGCCGCCCACCAGGATCATGCTGCATATATTTTCAAGTCGGCATACTTGTCGCGGGTTTCTTGACCCTTACTCTACCAGCACTCTTTTGAAAATGCGCTCGGGAGCCCGAGTCAAAGATGGGGCACCCAAAACGGGAATAATATCGCCGCGTGGTAGAGTACGGGTTAAAGGAGACATAAAGTCAAATATTCTAACTTGATATATGATAGCGAATTAAAAAATTAACCAACTACCTAAAACACCTTTAAAAATGTTATTCCATTCTCAAGTTATTAAGTTTAAAGTTGTTACATGGTCGCTGCTATTGTGTCTAATTTTGTATTAAAAGCATGCCAATAATGACATAATTTGTCCCATGCGCTAGCACACATAATATATTTCTATAGAATGCTCTTTTTTTCTCCAAAATGCTTTGACATGAAAGTTCCAAAGGATTGAATCATTAGTATCATGAACAAATAAAAAGTAATTCATTGACCCATGGAAGGAAATCTATTTCTTAGACTTAAAAAATCAGAAATAAATCAGAAATAATTACAATAGTATTCTAATCTGTACTAGGTGTACATCATTTTTACATGGCGTATGAACAAAATGGCCACTCCCATGGAAGTTTATATTGACAGAATTAATGTTTTAAAAAATTAGAAAATATATATTTAATTCTTGTGTACGATGCACAATTATTCACATTACTTCTAGTTATTATTTCTATTGTATTAAATGATAAAAAAGCCAGACTTTGTCTTCTTTCACATCTATTGTCAAGTTATTTTCTAGTACTACCAGATCTCCTACACACACACCTCTCACAACATGTACACTAGTTGAAATACATGTTCTCACCAACCTCCTTTTGTGCTACTTTCTCAAACACTGATCATTACTATACCATCAACCTACATGTACATGTATTTGTTTATGATACTAATGATGCTTTGACTTCCTCTTATTTCTTGCATGTTTCAGATAATCCTCATGTGACACGTGGTAACAGTTTGAAATTGACTGATGAGTTCTCACGGATACATATTTGGCATTTTAGCTTTTCACAAAGAGTTGTTAATGAGTGGAATGGTTTGCCTGAGTGAGTAGTTGTTAGCTCCAATTTTGTTCACAATTTCAAAGTCAACATTGATAAGTTCTTTACTAACTCTGGGCGTCTTTGTTTTTTTTGTGTGTGGTGGTGGTGTTAGTTTGGGCTTTTTATGGGTGACTAACCCTTCTTAGCCCGTAATCTTGTTATGTTATGTATTGACTTTTCTATATTGGTTATACTGCTGTCATAAAACGTCGATTATAGCAATATCTCTTTTCCCACGACATGAAATATGCCTCTCAAAACAAAAACTAATACACAACTAAGAAATTTTCTATAAATCAAGTTCAGCCCATTAAAAACGTGCAAAATACAGTGAAATATAAAACATGAAATAAAAATCGTGCTCCTTTACCCACGGCACTCTCCGACGTAAGTAGGCAAAAAGAACAAAAAAAAACCCAAGACATGCTTCCACTTAATGATGATTCATGGTCATATTGGATGAATTGCCAAACATGTGTGATGAGTGATGAAATTAAAAACGTAATAGTCACACAATCATGTCGTCTGTTATATCTGCAAATCATTTTTTCGTGCGTTCATCGTACAATCATAAAAGAAGTAACGTTAGTGATATTAACAATGTGTCGTGAGTCAAGTTTCCTTGAAAAATATTGTCATAGAGTATACCAATACATTGCGATATTTTTCTAACCATAATCGATACTTAATAGAGCTATGTCGTAATAGAACTAATTGGTTAGCAGATCAATTTTTGTTTTTAAGTTTGAACGAAGAGCTTATACTTTTGAGATGCCAAAGATCAAACTTTGATTGATTTTAATTTTTGGCTAAATTTGTAATGCATGACTTGAGCAGACAGCTTAAATTTTTATTGTTTAAAAAAATTCCTAAACTTCAACCAGTGAAAACAATGGGGAAATATTTTTCAAGCTATAATTTGACTGGGAGTATGATTTTCAAAAGTCTAAAATAATTTGCTGAGAATTTTTTCTCTTTGAAGGATTATAAAACCAAAAAATAAGGGATTTTTAGGATTTGCAAGGAGAACAAAAGTGTACACACATATACCAAAAACATAATCAGACTGGCTGAGGAAATGATTACTGATCTTGAATGATCTATTGTGTGTATAAACTACATATTACCTTTATAATTTGCTTATTGATGGCTGATATTTGAAAATACTGTAAAATTTTCAAATATTTTTTTCTTACCTTCACAATAATAGATTTTAAAGCATTTTAGTTAATGTTGCCCACACACATCCATATATCTTTCAAATACCTCAATTATAATCAATTGCAAGAGAATTGAAACATCACTTACCCTGTTTTCTGGCAGGTTTCTTGGTTTTTCTAAGTACAACTAAAAGAATGATGATAATGAAAATCAAGATGATGGCGACTACAATACCAACTGCTATGATGGCACCACTACTGCTTGCAGGGTTGTAAACACCCACTGTAAAACGGAGAAGAAAATTAAACTACAACGGTAAATACCGTATTGGATCGCATGCCCTTGCAAATTGATACCCATATTATATGACCCACCCAATTATAAAAATGGCATCTTACACTAAGTCCCACATGGCATCCCATGTACCACATGGCATCTCACCCCATGTCCCACATGGCATCCCATCCCATGTCCCACATGGCATTCCACCATATCTTCCACATGGCATCCCACCCCATGTCCCACATGACATTCCATGTCCCACATAGCATTCAATCATATGTCCCACAGGGCATCCCATCCTATGACCCACATGGCATTCCACCCTATGTCCCACATCCCATGTACCATTTGACATCCCACCTCATGTCCCACATGACATCCCATGCCTTGTCCCACATGGCATTCCACTATATCTCCCATATGGCAAACCACCATACAGTGTCTCACATAGTATTCCACCATATGTCCCACATGGCATTCCACCATATGTCCCACATGGCATCCCACGCTATGACCCACATGGATCCCATCCTACATGTATGTCCCACATTAATCCAACCATATGGACCACATGACACCCCTCCCTATCCCACATGGCATCCCTCCCTGTGTCCCGCATTGTATCCCTCCTAATGTCCCAATGACATCCTACTTTATGTCCCATGTCCCACATCCCATGTCCCCATGGCCTCCTACCATATGTCCCACATAGCCTCCTACCTTATGTCACACATGGCATCCTACCTTATGTCATGCATGGCATCCTACCTTATGTCACACATGGCATCCTACCTTATGTCACACATGACATCCTAACCTATGTCACACTCTGTGTTACTCATGGCATCCCACCATGTCCCACATGGCATTCTACCCTGTTCCACATGACATCTCACCCCCATGTCCCATATGGCATCCCATTCCATGTCCCACATGGCATCCTATTCCATGTCCCACATGGCATCCCATTCCATGTCCCACATGGCATCCCACCCCATGTCCCACATGACATCCCATACGCTCTATAAGAAGTCTCATCATAGCTATCACAGTCCCTGATTGAGCATACTATGTATGAAAGTGTCAGTTCATATAATAACTTATATGCAAATGACTTGTTGAAATAGGGTGGGACGCCATGTCCCACATGACATCCCATATCCCACATGACATTCCATCCCATGACATTCCATCCCATGGCAATCCACCCTATGTCCTGCATGGCATTCCACCACATATCCTACGTGGCATTCCACCCTGTTCCACATGGCATCCCACTCCATGTCCCACATGGCATCCCACCCCATGTCCCACATGGCATCCCACCCCATGTCCCACATGGCATCCCACCCCATGTCCCACATGACATCCCATAAGCTCCATAAAAAGTATCATCCTAGTTATCAGTCCCTGATTGAGCATACTCTGTATTGAAGTGTCAGTTCATATAATAACTTATATGCAAATGAGTTGTTGAGTAAGAATAAAAAGTGGAGTCAAATAATTATGCCTGATATATAGCCCTTGGTGTATACAACATGTTAAATATTAAATCATATGTCCTTCATGGCCCCCATCCATGTCCCACATGGCATCTCTCCCTATGTTTATATGCAATCACATCCTGTCACACTCCCTGACTAAGCATATTAAATAAAAAAGTCTGATCAGGTCATATTACTGTGCCAAGTTTATGCAAATGAGCACAATAATAAAGGTGAAATTTGAAAAATCATGCCTGATACAACTGTTGGCGCCCAAATATTTTGAAGAATTTTAAGGATATTAAATCTCAAGTACTACAAGAGAGACTTGAAGATCTCTGAAGAATATTGGAAAATTATATCATTTTACAGTTATCTTCTAAGCAAATATCAAATGTATTGTAGACTTTTTAAGGAAACTAGTCTTCAATCCTATCTTACAAATGTAAGTATCTCTGAAAAACTTTAACATTTTATAAGGAATTTTTAACCTTCCATAAGGATATCTGAAGAAACTTTAACTTTTTCTGAGGAGCTCTGAAAACACTTTAAGATTTTCTGAGGAATTCTCAAAAAACTTTAACATTCTGAGGAAATCTCAGGACAAATCTGAGGACGGCCGGACGGACATAATCGCCATTACATAGGTTCGCATAATGCTACGCATGCCAACCAAAAAACAGCTAGGTCACATAAAAACAGATTACTGTGTAACTGGTTGCTAAAAATGCCTTCTCAAGGAAATTAATTAAAACAATTCCCACATTTCTGAATAAAGGTGTTAAAATTCTTCTCACAAAAAATCGTGACAGAAATAATATTAATGCAGTGAATACATATTTATATTCTTCCCTCTTTTGCAATTTAATGTACTTTTCATCGCACACTTACATGGGAGACGTTTTTAGAGCACATATTTACCACATATATTGTGTTGTTTACTCAAAAATTCTGTTTTCCTTTTTCTTCTCGTAAATTCTCATTTTAGAGTGGTTAAAAACAGCTGGGACCGTGGATTTCTTCCAGCTACGCTTACAGAAGAATTAACTTTTCCACGTTTCCAAATAGGCCACGCCCACCACAGCAATATGGTAACTATGTGGGGAAAACAAAGCTCAAATCCGCAATTGTGCATTACCAATGCGTTGACGTTTATATGTTCGCGAGGCCTGCCGCAAGCTTTGATTCATATATGGCATGTCTTCGGATTTTTAGAGTTTTTAGCAAATAGGATAAACAAAATTTAGTTTTCTAACTTTTCTGAATAACAGCAATCAGATTTACAAAACCCGCAGCGGCCCCATAAGGGCAATTTTTGTTCACCATTTTGCCGTCATTCAGTCTGTGTGTGCAGAAATTTGTTTTGCACAGAAAGTTTTATTCACTACATGAGCGCGCACAGCCAGCTAGCTGTACCAGTACCGCGTAGGATGTTTGTACCATTACCAGGTAGGATGTTTGCCCCACTTAGTTACGCAGATTTTGTAGCTAGGCAAATACGTGCAGTGATTGGTTAAAACAAGCTATCAATCATTAAACCCAGAAAGGGTAATTATGTTACTATTGAAATACCAAATCTTTGTTCCAGTGTTACTAATCAACCATGTTTGTTGTTTTACATTGGCATAGGGGCACATATTCATAAAACAAATTCTGAATTATGATTTACCATATTCTCAATAATTTAAAATCATGATCATGAATAATTTGATGTTCATGGCTACATATATATTTTGAACAGAAAAATGAGATAAGTTACCAGCATTTTCTGAACTTATCTTAATTGAAAGAAAATTGACTACAAACCATAAATATTTTTTTTAAGGCCATCTAAGTTATAATACATTTAAACTTTGTGACAGCGTAAGAAGAAAACCAAACATATGGTAACTTATTGTTTTTCGATCCTTAACCAAAGTTACTTGAATGGGGGCAGTTGAGAATGACAAAAAGGTTTTTAATCTTCATCATACCCACAATCAAAATATTTAGCAGGAGAATTCCGACTGATGCATGCTGTGTAAATACCGTTACTACAATTGATCAAAATATCCGTACGGCAGATTTCAGAGAGCTTAATTTTCCTAGATGTCAAAAACCACAACCATTTCTGAGATATCAGCCCTGTCTGAACTTTCAGCTTCAATGAAAGGATCTATTGATAACTACTGTAGATTCATCACACAAGTGCAGTGTATTTACTTGCCATATTAGTTCAGGATGGTGGAGCAGAAAGCTATTGAGCAACAATAGTTGGTTGTTTCTTGGCATTTAGATTTGAAGGATTTGTCTGGAGTGGGAATGCATGACTACCTTTATATGTACTTTATGCAGTGAAGTTGTAGAAATATTTTCAGCACAGGGCCTAACTGCCTTTATGCCTCATGGATATTTAGTAACTGAATTTAGGACAGAAATCTAAAGAACTACGTTAAAGATTTTGAACTGTCCTCTCTTTTATATATCATGCCTTTACACACCATTAAAATTCTTTAGCAGTAACTCAGCAACTACAGTACTGCTTTTGACATAACTAAAAGATTATTTAAAGATTATTCTCCTCAAAATGTACAACTCTTTCTGTTGAATGTAATATCACATACCTGTCCATATACCTTTAAGAGATGGTATGCTAATAAAATGCGTACACAAAACAACAATACAGGTGGGAGCAGAAAAGAGTACACAATACAGGTGGAAGCAGAAAAGAGTACATAATACAGGTGGGAGCAGAAAGAGTACATAATACAGGTGGGAGTAGAAAAGAGTAAATAATACAGGTGGGAGCAGAAAGAGTACATAATACAGGTGGGAGCAGAAAGAGTACATAATACAGGTGGGAGTAGAAAAGAGTACATAATACAGGTGGGAGCAGAAAGAGTACATAATACAGGTGGGAGCAGAAAGAGTACATAATACAGGTGGGAGCAGAAAGAGTACATAATACAGGTGGGAGCAGAAAGAGTACATAATACAGGTGGGAGTAGAAAAGAGTACATAATACAGGTGGGAGCAGAAAGAGTACATAATACAGGTGGGAGCAGAAAGAGTACATAATACAGGTGGGAGCAGAAAGAGTACATAATACAGGTGTGAGCAGAAAAGAGTACATAATACAGGTGTGAGCAGAAAGAGTACATAATACAGGTGGGAGCAGAAAGAGTACATAATACAGGTATGAGCAGAAAGAGTACATAATACAGGTGGAAGCAGAAAGAGTACATAATACAGGTGGGAGCAGAAAGAGTACATAATACAGGTGGAAGCAGAGAGAGTACATAATACAGGTGTGAGCAGAAAGAGTACATAATACAGGTGGAAGCAGAAAGAGTACATAATACAGGTGGGAGCAAAAAGAGTACCTAATACAGGTGGGAGCAGAAAGAGTACATACTTGAAAGAGAAACAGAGTAGAATTGGGGAAAAAACTTCCATATTCTTACAAAAATTTCTCTTCTTGTGTTTGCTGTTGTATTTGTTTAGCTGGGGGAAGTAGGGAGACAAGTTCTTTTTCCAATATTCTTAGATAATTTGTTCTTCTTGGTTTTGCTACTGTAAGATCTATTTTTAGGTGTCTTCCATATTCTTACATAATTTTCTCTCATTTTTTTGCTGCTTTAAATATTTTTAAGTAGGGAAGGGGAAGGAGGATTGAGGCAAATTCTTTCTCAAGATTCAACCTACCTTGCAGTGATGAAGACGGACTACAATAAGCGACATATTCTCCCACACCACATGCTATTGCAACCACATACTGAAGAGAGAGACCCTCGGCAATCTTGACAGGTGCATCTTCTTCTAAGCAAGGAATGTCTTGTTTCATCCAAGATTGCAATTCTTCTGAGAAAACTAAGATTTTAATACATGGTTGCTTTATTGATGTGCTACCACCTGATGGTGTGCCCTCATTATAAACTTCTCCAGTTTCTGGAATGTAGTAGATTTGAACATCTGCAGGATGAATAGTGACAAAAATAATTTTCACATCTCACAAAATAAAACTGAAATATTTCTTTTACATATTATAAAATATTATAATGGCAAAATTTGGGGGTGCAGTCGCTTAGTGGTTTAGACACCATTCTCGTATGCAAAAAGGTACCAGGTTCAACTCCCATATGTACATTAGTTTTTGTGCTCGTTAAAATTTCAAACAGTCAGACCCGATCTGATATATAAGCAGGTCGGGTCAGACTTTTCTTTTTTATTCTGATACCACAAGCAATTAGAATCAAACTTCCCTTATCAATGGCTCTATTGTACTAGTTCTCCATTTGGTCCTGGGTTGTTGCGGAAGTTGATGTTGAGTTTCAAATTAGCAATGGATGAAGTCCTTATTGTGTGGTTGAGTGTTTATTTTATTAAGATATGTGGTCTCATTATTTGATACATTAGGTTTGTGGCTATAACAAATTTTTAAGAGGGACAAGTCATGAGAAGGTCTGAGGACAAAATGTACAGCTTTTCAACAAAAAAATCATTCTCTCAACCCCAACAACACCCATTCTACTTCTCTTCTCATTACCTAAAATTTACAACCCCCTACAATATTCTCCAAATCCCCCACCCCTCCAAAAATAATAAAAACAACAACAACAACAAGAGCAGCAGCAGCAACAACAACAATACAAATAAAAATAATAATGATAATAATATTAATAATAATATTAATAATAATAATTAAAATAATATTAATAATAATTATAATAATAATGATAATAATATAATGATAATAATAATAATAATAATAATAATAATAATAAAAATGATAATGATAATAATAATAATAATAATAATAATAATAATAATAATAATAATAATAATAATAATAATAATAAATAATAATAATAATAATAATAATAATAATAATAATAATAATAATAATAATAATAATAAAAATGACAATGATAATAAAAATAATAATAATAATAATAATAATAATAATAATAATAATAATAATAATAATAATAATAATAATAATAATAATAATAATAATAATAATAATAATAATAATAATAATAATAATAATAATAATAATAATAATAATAATAATAATAATAATAATAATAATAATAATAATAATAATAATAATAATAATAATAATAATAATAATAATAATAATAATAATAATAATAATAATAATAATAATAATAATAATAATAATAATAATACTAATTCGCTTGAAACGAAAGTATCCTCGGATGGTCCTCTTCAACACCAACATTAAGGTGGGGTACAAAGGGTTTAAGAATGCAACAACTGATTTTGTCCAAGATTGTAGACATGAATGGTATTCAATAACGGTGTTTGAGGTGGGAGTCTCCATTCTATAAATTTCCTTTCAAGCAAGCCACAGCATAGTAGGAATTCTTTTCCAAATTCCAAGAGCAGTAATATATTGTTTCCAGCAACTGAACAATGGCTGTGTGGACGGATAAATGAACAGACAGTAAAACAGACAGACAGATGGTAAAGATTTTATATCCCCATTCACCATCTTTGTTGGGAAGGGGATAATTATTTGAAATATGAAAATTTGGTTGGAAGGAGGGGAAGGGGGGGGTAGGGATGCAGTAAACAAAACATTTTAGGTAGCATTGTATATCAAATCAATTGTCTTAAATATCACTACTTACCATCCTTTAGTGGAGATTGAGCTGAAACAAACAAAAAACATAAATATCAATGTTAATAAAAAAAATCTAAAAAGACCTTAAGAACAAAAAAAGGCTTATCCATTCCAACCATTTTCTAAAGCAATATGAGAAAAATGTTTCCGATTTCATTATATCAGAATATAAAAGACAAAAGATTGAATGTGCTAAGAATAAATCAAGAGCAGATTAAGGAATAGTCCCGTGAATTTTGATTTTCAAATATATGATAGACTACTATTAAAGAAACAATTTGGTGTAAAAATCATGTGGATATATTTTTCCATTGTGGAGTAACATTTTAAAGACTTCATCAGTGTGTCCTCGCAGTGTAAAATGTGATGACTTAAAGGCAGATAACAAAATGATTTATACACCAAAATGTTTCTCTAATAGCCCTCTATCATGTGAAAATAAAAATTTACGGGAAAATTACTGTAAGTCACATATTTTCTACATAATGTGTGTACGCAAATATTACAGGATAACTTCCAGCAAATGACACTTACATTCATATCAGTGTTAAAAATCAACTATAGTCAGCTTATGCCTTCTGACCAATCCAATTATAGTATTTTTACCACATGTGATCATTGGATGAATTGACTTCACTAAGTATTGAAATAGGCCACACCCACCTTAGCAACGCGGTGGGGAAAACAAACCTAAAACCCACAAACAGGCATTACCAATGCAGTGACATTTAGATGTAAATGTGGTCTGCCGCAAGCTTTGATTCATTTATGGCACTTCTTGGATCTCTAGAGATTTCAGCAACAGGAATATTTAAACAAAATTCCATTTGCTAACTGTTCTGGGTAATGGGAATCGGATTTACAAAGCCCATAGTGGGCTCGTAGGCAAAAATTTTGATCACCATTTTGTCCTCACCCGTTATGTGTGTGCAGAGATTTGTTTTGTGCAGTATATTGCATTGACTGCAGGAGCACGCACCATTAGCTACTGTAGCTGTAATGTACCAGTACCGCGTAGGATTTTTGCCCCACCTGGTTATGCAGATTTTGTTGCTATGCAAATTCATGCGGTTATTAGTTCAGTTGAAAAAGCTGTAAATCAACTAATTTAGTGAGGTTAATTGAAAGAAGAGAAAGGCACAGGTCAATGCCTCAGATTTTGTCCATGAAACACCTTCAATTATAGACCTAAGAATTCACAATAAACCTGAGCATTGCAAAAAAGATACCCTTCTACCCTCCCCACTGATTACATGCAATGCACACACACCACTAACAATTCATTACATCTACTCTTCAAACTCTACCTTCAAACTAACTCTGAATACATCCAAAACTTCTCACCTACTATTTCCTCAACTCCCCAACTCACTTCCCCTTCACCTACCCCACCAACTTTGTTGGCAAGGAGATAATCACAAACACACCAATATATACTCACGTAAAGTAACGCCAATGACATCCACTAAACCTTCGCTATACCCAATAGCGTTCTTGCTATGTAAAGTCAGTCTGTACTGGGTATAAGGTTGCAACTCCTTGGCGTGGTATCTACTACCTTGTTGGTCGTGATATTTACAGTAATCTGACTTTCCTACTGGACATAGCTGGACTTCAAATGACTGTGGCTCTCCCCCATCTAAACCAGGAGTCCAGACGAACAATAAGGAAGTGGGCGTGACATTTAGTGGTGGTAGATGTAAGTTCTTCGGTGTTTCTGGGTAAGCTGTGAACAGGAAGAAACAACAATTGTTTCAAACAGGACTGAATTCTTGAGTCCCAGCATGATTGATTAGTACATCCCCAGCTTTAAATTGAGAACACTGAGACTAGCCTAAGAAGGAACATTGCCGGTATCAGCATTACTTATGTTTTCCTTTGTTTCCAAACCACAAGTCTGGTGTCAGTTTCAAAGCTCTCTGGCCAATTCCCTTCTCAGATTCCAGCTGGAACTAATGAAGTATATTTAGTAGCACAGATATATCCCATGCGGAACCTACAGTATAAAGAACTTTGGTAAACAAAGGGTGTCTTTGTTTGGGTTTGCTATTTGGGGAAAAAGTGAAAGAGTATCTTTTGATATGGCCTGGTAGCAAGAAGTAAGTTAATTTGGTGGAAAGTTTGATCATTTGTGATTAAAAACTTTCTTGTGCAAATTTTAAAGCAGGCAGTGTAGTAATGTATTTTGCATTGCTATGCATGTACATGTATATGATATATGGAATTTCTATGGCACATTTTCTAGTTTAAAATACTATTCAAATGTGCTCTACAACTAACAGACTAGTTTTCCGGCTGCCTATGGGCGCACATGAACTTAGTACTTGAAAGGGAAATAGAATAAACACCACGTTTTAAAGCTGTTCTGCTCGAATAATGTTCAGAGAACCGGGCAGGGGTGACTTTCCTGCCAAAGGAACCGGCAGCTTAACGTCCCCTCCGAAGGATGGTGTGTGCCATTAAACCATTGTCACTTTTCTCAACAGCTGAATGAGGAGTAGGAGCTGCAGATGAAATGCTTCTGCTTTGATGTTCGGCGTATCTGTCTGCATAGCAGTGGAAAAATCAAGTTAGACCTGGCCGAGGCATGAACCTGTGCGCTCTACCAACTGAGCTACCTATTCTCCATACTTGTAGTTTATGTACATTGTGTGTTAATTAGAAGCTGCTGTTTCTGCCATTTAAGAACAAGAGACCTCAGTAACGCATTCAAGCCATTTAAGGAATATTCCCATATTTAAAAAAAGAAATATCCTATATTTTTTCGTAACCTTTCATAACAAAGAGAAAATTATTATGAACAATTGAGTACAAAAATCGTGTTGATATTTTAAATTCCTACCAGGAGATATTCAAATTTTAAGCTTCACAAAAATGCCAATAAACGAATAGGAAAAGGGCTCAGTATGACATCACAGCATCACATTCTCCCACAAAGTTGATGTATTTCATTAAAATCTATCATCCTTTTTTATTAGTAAAACCTGCTAGAAAAATAAAGTGATGAAACCTAGGTATTTATATACATAACCAAATATACCCTACTTCAATAACTTTTGGATATTGTGTGTAATATATGTTCAAAGAAATACATAAACATTTGCAATAAAAATGGCTCTATGACATCATCAAACATAAATTTATCATATTGTACAAAAACTTTAAAATGCACTTCAAAATCTTTAAAAATCTATATATCCTGAACGGAATATGATATCAACCTGATTTTTTAAAACCAAATTGGCTCTAGAAGTATGCTCTTTTAAACAAAATTTCACAAAAACCATGAGAATATTACAAAAAACCATGGGATTATTACAAAAAATATGGAATTTTACAAAAACAATGGAATTTTACAAAAACAATGGGAATATTACAAAATACCATGGGAATATTACAAAAACCATGGGAATATTACAAAAACCATGGGAATATTACAAGAAACCATGGGAATAATACTAAAAACCATGGGATTACAAAAAACCATGGAAATTTTACAAAAAAACAATGGAAATATTCCTTTAAGTGATCATACTGTACAAGGTATAAGAACAGCTTAGATTGAAGAAATTGTCTGAAAACAAGGCCCTGAACAGCTAGTAATATTACTAGACTGAGGTCTGAAAATATCCCGGCTTTGCCTGTATGAGGCCCCATAATATTATAAGATAGAGAGGAACAGCTATTAGGTCCTGAAGAGCTAGTAATATTACTAGCCTAAAATTTGAAAATACCCCTGTCTTTGCCTGTATGAGACTCCATAATATTATAAGATAAAGGAACAGCTATTAGGTTCTGAATTACTAGCCTGAGATCTGAGAGTATCCCCATATTTGCCTGTATGAGACCTTGTAATATCACAATATAGCTAAAACAAAAGGCCCTGAAGAGCTAGTATTATTTATATATATCATCAAAACCAATCACAGAAAAATCATAGACATTTTTCATGGAGTAACAGCTAGTGCTCATGAGGTGTTACTACATGAGATATAACATGCAAGATATTGTAGGCACAAACATATTCATTTCAATATCTTGCATATCTGTGGTTAAGGGTTTCAAGAATTACACACAATTACAAAATAAAAGTCTGATTCAAAGAATAGGTCTATGGTAACTAAGGTACATCTCACTCACTTCTACAAGAACTGTCAGAAGGAAAGTATGCTCAACTTTTTAAAGCTAGTATAGAGAATGGGCTTCTTAAAGGGAAGTATTTTACAGAAAAAGGGCTAGCAGAGGTAGATTATTTCAAATTACTTGAGCTTTAAAAGATGCATTTACATTTTTATTTGCTTTGTTAATTTTCACATTTTAGTAAGCTTCAAAATATCTTGGAGTTGCCACAGATATTTTAAGACAAAAACAGCTCTATCTCACCCAGTAACTCAGAAAACAAGTAAAAGCTTGCAGTAATCATAACTATAACACCACTTGTAGTTCTATCAATTGTACAACAAAGAAAGGAGAGGCCCTGACTTGCCAATGTCAATGAAAGAATGTCATTTACATAACCCCCTTTCGAACTTGTACCCTTCCCCAACCCCTACACATTCCAAGAACAACAACATCCTAGATTTTAAACAAACTTCCAATTTAAGAAAATACTGTGTGTCAAGCCGAGTCAAGCAGCATGAAAAATGTACAACAACATTAACCCTTACTCTACCACGCGGCGATATAATCGCCGTTTTGGGTGCCCCGTCTTTGGCCCCGCCTCCCGAATTTTTAAAAAAGTGCTGGTAGAGTGAGGGTTAATCAACCCGCGACATATCGCCAACCCAAAAATATAGGCAGCATGATCCCGGTGGGTGGCCCAGCGGGTCCCGGAAATTTTCTGCCTGGAAGACAGAGGACCCTTTAATAATCACGCCTTGATTAACCCTTACTCTACCACGCGGCGATATTATCGCCGTTTGGGTGCCCCCTTTTGGCCCCGCTCCCGAGCGCATTTTAAAAAAGTGCTGGTAGAGTAAGGGTTAAAGCAAAATTATGTGAAAGAATATTGCTTAACGTATGACAAACTAGACATTGGTAATGATACAAATCTCCTCACCACTAATAATGCACATTCCAGCCTGTTCCATATTCCATTCCAATCTGTCCGAAAAGTCATCCTACACCCTAGGTGCTATTTGCAATCACACCTGAAAACCAGATACTGTATGTCATTACACCACATGCATGACCTACATGCCATCACAACTGAAATCCAGATGACACCCCACTACATGTCCCACATGCCATTCTACCCTGACCCACATGCCATTCTACCCTGTCCCACATGCCGACACACTCTGTTCTACATGCCAGCCCACACTGTCATACATGCCAACTCACCTGTTCCACATGCCAACCCACCTGTTCCACGTACCAACCCACTCTGTCCAACATGCCAACTCATCCTTACCAACATACCACCCCACCCTGCCCTACATACTATTCCACCATGTCCCATATGAAATCCCTTCCTCATCCTAATTCCTTCACATACTTTATCATCATGTCATCTTCTACCCCACATTCCATTTACTGTTCATATTTCTTTTCATACCCAAACATCTAATTTGAAATTCTTTAAAGATGAGGAAACTGTTAATTGCTTCTTCATTCATGGCAAGACAAACATTTTATTGCTATTTATGTCAGGAATGTCATCATCATAACAACAACAAAAAGACTCCAAAAACCCTGTTTATATTTGTTTTCATACGCAAGACATCTAATCTCAAATTCTTTGGAGGTGAGAAATCTATCATTTGCTTTTCCTTTCATCCCAAGACTAATATTCTAATTGCTATTCATGTCAGGAATGTCATCATCATAACAAACTTATCCAAAAACTTAAAGAAACAAAGAAAATTTTAACCGGATGCCGACGCCAACTCCAAGGGTAGTAGAATAGCTCTACTATTCTTCGCATAGTTGAGTTAAAAATGGCAAGCAATTACTGAACAAAACATCAAGTCTCCACAGCTGATGTAAGATCTTTTAAGACACAATACATATATTTTGTTATCAAGTTCTCGACAGCCGATGTAAGATCTTTTAGGACACAATACATATATTTTGTTTGGTGCCCAATCAAGGACATCCTATGAAGTTTATGTAATGTTAAACATCTCATCAACAGATTACTTTCAGAATGTCTTTTCAAGTGTATGTAAAACTCAATTTGGGATATTACTTAAGTTTCAGTTGTTTTCTTGATTTCAAAGTTAGCCGTTTTCATCCAACTATGGTGTAAGAGGATTCATATGATAAACAATGTGGAAGGTCCTAATTATTACAATTTGAAACATAATACTTTATCCATAAGGTAGGTCATCGTACTGTTACAGTACTTAGTTCTTTTAAGGCAAACTTAAGCAAGGAGTTTTTGTTTGGTGAGGGCTTAACAGCACCACGACAGTAAAGGTCAAATTGTGCCTGAGAGGTTATATCATTCCAGAGGTAGGTAGAAAATAAAGAAACAGGAGTCTGAGAGAAGTGTGGAGGCTAAAAGCCTGGAAGCATGGGGATCGAGAGAGAAAGTGCAGGCAAAAAGGTAAATGTAGGTAGAGGGGGTGGGAGAGGACAACTAAATATGGTTGTAGAGGGAACACAATGAAGGAGGAGATAATTTTATCTGGAGGGTTTTTCTGGAAGAAGTCGGCTACGGAGTTGTGAGGGGTGAGGGAAGCTCTGGGAAGGTTGTACAGGGAAGGCAAGGAGATCAAAATTGCAAGTAAGAACTAAACTGATAGTTTTCAGTTATTTTTAGGCCAGCACTTACTTTTGTGAGGGAGATACAAATTGCTATAGAGACAAATGATTATTGTTCTCAGTTCTTTTCAGGCAAGAAGTTTCATAATAGGAGCAACATGCCATTGGATTATTAGGTTGGACTTATTGTGGTCACGGACAACAATGACATACAACAAACTAATCACTATGCCTCTTTCTGGCAACCCTATACTCAACTGATTAAAACGCAATCTTTGGAGGTCTAAAACAATCAACCTGTGATTGAATTTAATGGGATGTTTTGTGAATTTGAGGATTTTAAAAATTTCAAAACAATTCATACTGCCCAAAGCTTTATTTATCTGTGAAAGAATGTGCCATGCATGATCACTGTCATCAATGCATTACTGTTCTACAGTACAGCTGCCACATCAAAATAACTGACTCATGTGATAAATGACTAATTATACTCCAAAGCATTTGTCTTGTTGACAGGTATAATCTAACTTTCCTGTTCATGGCTCAAACTGGAGTAAAAACTGGATAACAACTGGAGCAGAAAGATGATAACAACTGCAGCAGTCAAAGAGGCCGCAGTGCAATTGAGGTGGCAGAGAAATGGGATACAAGTACGTCGCAAATGTTTTTGTCTGTGCACATTTTTAGAAGCAAATCTGTTGCAATTGACAAATAGACCAGATTCATCAAATTCACAAACATTTTCATTTCAATACATTACCTATAGGACTACTGTCTGTATCTCAGTCTTCATTAAAAGAATATTCCCATGGAATTTCATTTTAATGTATCTGATAAAGAAAAATTTAAAGAACAGATTGGTAAAAACCATGTTGATATCTTCTTTCTACAAGAAGTTATTGACCTATAAAGATTTTTCTTGCCTGCATAAAAATGACTTTTGAGTCTAATTCATCATTATGACATCATCATAACACTTCCTGTACTAATGTTTATATATTTCTTTGAAAACGAATCGCCAATTTTTATTAAATCAAATATCATAAGTTACAAGAACAGATTAGATTAGAAAACATTATTGTTAATTTATTTTACTCTATTCTTAATCATTTTTGAGGAAAAAATGTTCCCAATCATCTAGAAAATATGAAATTAATTTTCAAAGAAATACATAAAGAATAGTACAGAATTGCTGTGATGACATCATAATGATGACTTAGACTCAGAACAACAATTTCTTTTACGCAGACAAAAAAAATCTTTAAACTTCAATAACTTCTTGTAGGAATAAAATACTTTTTTCAAAAAATGGCTTTTTCACCCATTTGTTTCTTTTATTGTCCTCTATCAAATATAGTAAAATTCCATGGGAATATTCCTTAACAACAGATAAGAATATTTTGTCCATATCATTTCTATGATGACAAAATATTACAATCCAACCCAAATAATATAATACCCATACTCCCTAACAAAACATGATTGTAGTGCATGGACAGACCAGCCTGGAAACACAAAACATGATTGTAGTGCATGGACAGACCAGCCTGGAAACCAAAACAAGATTGTAGTGCATGGACAGACCAGCCTGGAAACCAAAACATTATTGTAGTGCATGGAGAGACCAGCCTGGAAACACAAAACATTATTGTTGTGCATGGACAGACCAGCCTGGAAACACAAAACATTATTGTAGTACATGGACAGACCAGCCTGAAAACACAAAACAAGATTGTAGTGCATGGACAGACCAGCCTGGAAACACAAAACATGATTGTAGTGCTTGGACAGACCAGCCTGGAAACACAAAACATGATTGTAGTGCATGGACAGACCAGCCTGGAAACACAAAACATAATTGTAGTGCATGGACAGACCAGCCTGGAAACACAAAACATAATTGTAGTGCATGGATTGACCAGCCTGGAAATACAAAACATTATTGTAGTGCATGGACAGACCAGCCTGGAAACACAAATCATGATTGTAGTGCATGGACAGACTGCATGGACAGACCAGCCTGGAAACACAAAACATAATTGTAGTGCATGGACAGACCAGCCTGGAAACACAAAACAAGATTGTAGTGCATGGACAGACCAGCCTGGAACACAAAACATAATTGTAGTGCATGGACAGACCAGCCTGGAAACACAAAACAAGATTGTAGTGCATGGACAGACCAGCCTGGAAACACAAAACATGACTGTAGTGCATGGACAGACCAGCCTGGAACACAAAACATAATTGTAGTGCATGGACAGACCAGCCTGGAAACACAAAACATGATTGTAGTGTATGGACAGACCAGCCTGGAAACACAAAACATGATTGTAGTGCATGGACAGACCAGCCTGGAAACACAAAACATTATTGTTGTGCATGGACAGACCAGCCTGGAAACACAAAACATTATTGTAGTACATGGACAGACCAGCCTGGAAACACAAAACATGATTGTAGTGCATGGACAGACCAGCCTGGAAACACAAAACATTATTGTAGTGCATGGACAGACCAGCCTGGAAACACAAAACATTATTGTAGTGCATGGACAGACCAGGCTGGAAACACAAAACGTGATTGTAGTGCATGGACAGACCAGCCTGGAAACACAAAACATTATTGTTGTGCATGGACAGACCAGCCTGGAAACCCAAAACATGATTGTAGTGCATGGACAGACCAGCCTGGAAACACAAAACATGATTGTAGTGCATGGACAGACCAGCCTGGAAACACAAAACATGATTGTAGTGCATGGACAGACCAGGCTGGAAACACAAAACGTGATTGTAGTGCATGGACAGACCAGCCTGGAAACACAAAACATGATTGTAGTGCATGGACAGACAAGCCTGGAAACACAAAACATGATTGTAGTGCATGGACAGACCAGCCTGGAAACACAAAACAAGATTGTAGTGCATGGACAGACCAGCCTGGAAACACAAAACATGATTGTAGTGCATGGACAGACCAGCCAGGAAACACAAAACATGATTGTAGTGCATGGACAGACCAGCCTGGAAACACAAAACATGATTGTAGTGCATGGACAGACCAGCCTGGAAAGACATTAACTTCCTTTTATTCAAGCCAGGAAATAAACTTAAAAACTTTTAGTTCAAAATTGTGTTTTTTTCCAAATGTGGAAACTAGTTTCATGCAAAGGACTATATCTCTATATACACACACTTCCTTTCATTGTACAGTATCATTCCCCCAATGTAAGATATGGGAATGTACTGAATATGTCCTTCTTGTGATATACATTCATGATTGAATGTGAGCCTACTGTAGTTTAAGATTTCAATGACTTTTGTGTTGTATTTCTAACTACAGTACAGGGGGAGGGGGAGGGGCCAGAAGCATCTGGATCCCACTTCTTTTTCAGTACATGATCCATGAAACCCCACATATTTAATGTTAACATCAAAATTCAGTTGTACCCTGCGTCCCTGCCCAATAAATACGCATACCCGTATTCGATGTAATAATCACCAAAAATAAAAATGCACAACTTTTTAGGCCCAAAGTTTCTTCCTAATAAGCACCCATTCTCCGGGCGGTGAACAATGTTCTATTCGAATTTCCAGTACATTTATGTCAACTGGTTATATACTAGCTCAACAATAAGCAACACAAAACCATTGTGAGCATCTCACGCAAAATAAGCAAAGAATGCAACAAAACTTAAGTATTTTAAGTCTTCAAATTCATCAAATGAATTATGTTGTCAGCCAAACAATGTTGGGTGGGCGCTAATTATAGCAGGGACGCTTATTAGAGCAGGGGCCCTTATTAGAGCAGGGGCGCTTATTAGAGCAGGGGCGCTTGATATGTCAAATACGATAAATACAATACACTTTTGAGTTATGCATCACAGTATGAAAGACTAATGATGAAAACGTGTTCTTAGTAGAGATCAACGATAAATCTGAAGTGTACTACACAGCATTTTCTGGACAAACAGATCCAAAATCAGGGTCAATTTTGATACAGGAGAGTGAGAGAAATACTCAAAGTTTGGCTCTTAACTTAGAAGGCCAAATTGCATGTGGGGGTTCAGGCAACAAACCATTTGAAACTTAACAAGAGAGTGAGAGAAATAGTCAAAGTTTGGCTCAAACTGTTCTTAAGTTAGAAGGCCAAATTGCATGAGCTTGTGGGATCCAGGCAACAAACCATAGGAAGCATAACAAGAGAGTGAGAGAAATGCTAAAAGTTTGGCTCTTAAGTTAAAAGGCCAAATTGCATGAGCTTGTGGGATCCAGGCAACAAACCATAGGAAGCATAACAAGAGAGTGAGAGAAATACTAAAAGTTTGGCTCTTAAGTTAAAAGGCCAAATTGGCCAAATTGTATGAGCTTGTGGGGTCCTGGCAACAAACCATAGGAAGCATAAGAATTTTTAGTAGGAGAGTAGTTCAGGTATTTTACATCTCTTTCTCCACAGTTAAGGTTATAAAGATATGTCCATGGCTATTTGATCAAACTTGTGAAGCACTGGTGCATGAACTCCAGCACATGAGGCATGACCAGGTTAAATACAAATAAAGGCAACAAGGTGCTATAAGAGAAGTCCTCATGGACCAATCAATGGTTCACAGCAGCTTAGAGATGGAAAAGAAATAATATCTGCTTTGGTGCTGAGAGAAGATATCGGTGCATCTGAGTCTCGAATGACTCGGCCCCTTTGTCTTGAATCTCTTCAACAACAACAGTCTGGGAGTCTGTTCCAAGCTTGGACTACAGTGTGGATGAAACTCCTGCCAGTGGAATAGGATCTTGAGACAGGTTCAGTGAGTGCATGGGTTGGCATAGGCAGACTGGAGTCGTTCTTCATCTGATTTGAAATGGCTGAGAAAGTATCACCTGATGGTCTGAAGGGCACAAGCTTGTGTGCATCTTGTAAAGAACAGTTGAGTTTTAGTACTTTCATAATCACTCTAATGATAAAATTTCACTTGTGTATAAATACCTCTGCCAACGAAGTTAGACAGAGATTATGTTTTCTAGTGTTCCAATGATAATCAGTTTGCGATCATATCGGGCTGATTATGGCTGATCAGCAACATAATCGGGATCAGTGAAATACCAGTGGATTGCCAATCCAATTATGTTTTTTATTTTATTCTTTTATTTTTCATTTATTTTTTCAAATGTTAAAACATGAAAAGCTGAGAAATAAAAAAAGGGGAAATATAATGTTGATGATGAAAAATGTATTTTTTCTTTTACTTTTCAACATGTATTCTTCTCATTATTATCTTACATATATACCTCCATGTTTATCTAATTATGATTACTAGCACTGCCCACTGCATGTTTATCACTATATTGTTATAAAAAGTAATGGGAAATCGGATCGGGCTGATTATGACAAAATATGATTGGTAATCGACAAAACCCATCAGTTTAATCGTTGGAAAACTAATGCTTTTATCTGTGTTTGTCACCAACATATCTTAAGAATAAATTTTGATTAAATTTGGTAAATGTTTCTCTTTTCATTAATTACTAAATGAAGAAGTGATTAAAATTTGTATCATATTGAAACAAGGGAAAGGTAGAAATGGAGGTGGGGATATTTTGGGGTGAGATCTGTCAAATTTTAGTTGAAACTCTCCATTGGAATGTGCTGAATTAATTCATGTCCTGAAAGGAAATCCAAAGAATTAATTTTCTAGACTCGAAGAAAATCAATTTAAGTGGTTCCAGGTATCAAAGATTATCAAAATAATTGAGTTTCTTGCATGAAAGGAAAATGATGGAATGTAAATCTTGCCTGCAAGGAAGTCAAACGATGTACACTTAATTTAAATAAAACGGAAAATAATGATAGAAATCAACCGCAATGGTAGAATTCAGTCAAAAGTGTACATAATCCTGAAGTGTTTAGAATGCAAATGGGCAATACAGATCAAAAGTGAGTAAGAGATTCTTTGGTGATAAAACTGTGGTTGTGGGATGTCTTTGGTAGATTATATTGGGGACAGGAAATGAACTGGGGGCAGTGGGGCAGAGGTATATGCACTCTACAGAGTGCTGGAATTCTCGTTCATTTCGCTGTTACAGTATCTGTAATAGTAAGGAAAAAATGTCCCCGTCCTACCCCTCATTATGAATAATTCATTCAGCAATGGGAACAAAATAATGGTACTGCTTATTCAGTGTGTAAATGACTTGCAAAAATTGATAATACACCTGTCCAAGCTTACACATTCCTGTGGGATTTTCAAAATGATGCCAAAACGGAACAATAGGAAGTAATAGAAAGTGAATAAGTAATCAAACATCCCCGCTTGATCGGATCGACTTCCTGGATTTCAATATTGTTAACAAAACAATCACTTCACCATCAAAACAATCCATCAAGACAACCACTTCAGCCTGAAAGCATCAACTACAATGATTAAACATTATTTTGTGAATAATATTTATCAATAAAAGAACATAATGGGAGAGAAAATTATGAATCTATGAGCCAAAATGTAGAACAGTGCAGGCCTGAGTCATGGCCATGTAGTCCAGTCTTACCACAAGGCTGACCGGTCGCTGACCCTCCCAAACGTGATGCACAATTTAATGTGTTTATCAACAAAACACAGACAAGTTCAAATGACAAAGACTGCACACACACACACACAGGTTTTCAGGTCTTAATAGAAACATTTTTGTACCCATCTGTTATTTATAAACAGTCTATTTACTGCAGGAAACATTGGTTTTTTTTTAATCGTTCCCATTTCTGTTGAGGGACTACAGCTTATTCTGACAATAAGTTTTGGGATATCAGTTATACCCAAATATGAATCAGAACAGACTGAAATTAAGCATGATATTGCAGGAAATACATATTATTCAATTGTCTGCCCAGTCGCTTATTACCTTTTTATGCATCCACAAATACAATCTTTAAAACTTTTATCAGCCATAATCTAACACTAAACATGCAAACTTAATAACTTCCCTGGGAAAACTTGGGAAAATCTAAGTTTTTATCCAGCAGAATTCTGCAAAAAATACATGTAAGCAAGTAATAATTACACAACAATTTCATGGAATTTTCATATTCAAATTTAACCTGCAATGGGCAGCCATCCTATCCAGAAGGAGTCATGTGCTCTCAGTCACTGCATGTATGCCAAAGAAACCTAATGGGCCTTCATGTCCCAAGTAAGGATCAAATTAACTTCATGAGCAATAATCCTCACCTCTGTCTAGAATACAAATAACTGCCAATCAAATTAACTTCATGAGCAATAATCCTCACCTCTGTCTAGAATACAAATAACTGCCAATCAAATTAACTTCATGAGCAATAATCCTCACCTCTGTCTAGAATACAAATAACTGCCAATCAAATTAACTTCATGAGCAATAATCCTCACCTCTGTCTAGAATACAAATAACTGCCAATCAAATTAACTTCATGAGCAATAATCCTCACCTCTGTCTAGAATACAAATAACTGCCAATCAAATTAACTTCATGAGCAATAATCCTCACCTCTGTCTAGAATACAAATAACTGCCAATCAAATTAACTTCATGAGCAATAATCCTCACCTCTGTCTAGAATACAAATAACTGCCAATCAAATTAACTTCATGAGCAATAATCCTCACCTCTGTCTAGAATACAAATAACTGCCAATCAAATTAACTTCATGAGCAATAATCCTCACCTCTGTCTAGAATACAAATAACTGCCAATCAAATTAACTTCATGAGCAATAATCCTCACCTCTGTCTAGAATACAAATAACTGCCAATCAAATTAACTTCATGAGCAATAATCCTCACCTCTGTCTAGAATACAAATAACTGCCAATCAAATTAACTTCATGAGCAATAATCCTCACCTCTGTCTAGAATACAAATAACTGCCAATCAAATTAACTTCATGAGCAATAATCCTCACCTCTGTCTAGAATACAAATAACTGCCAATCAAATTAACTTCATGAGCAATAATCCTCACCTCTGTCTAGAATACAAATAACTGCCAATCAAATTAACTTCATGAGCAATAATCCTCACCTCTGTCTAGAATACAAATAACTGCCAATCAAATTAACTTCATGAGCAATAATCCTCACCTCTGTCTAGAATACAAATAACTGCCAATCAAATTAACTTCATGAGCAATAATCCTCACCTCTGTCTAGAATACAAATAACTGCCAATCAAATTAACTTCATGAGCAATAATCCTCACCTCTGTCTAGAATAAAAATAACTGCCAATCACTTACTAGTCCCATTGAGTACAATCTCCACGTTATGACTTCCGTGCATGTTCGTAGCAAGACAGCGGTATTTCCCATAATGCCGAGCTGGATCCACATTCCCGATCCTCAGTTTGTTCTCCACCAGTGTACCATTAAATGCATTCTCCTCCAAAACAGTACTGTGAGTGGTATACTCTCCTCCAGATGTAATGATAGCACCCATAATATCCAGCCATGTCAAGTCCGCTGTGGGATTCCCCCATGCGGTGCACGTTAGAATTGTGGCCTGTCCACCACGAGCACGAATTAACGTTTTGATGGATGGGGAGATGACAGGCATATCTGAGAAACATAAAGTTAATTAATTTTAACATACCTTTAGAGGTATCATTTTCTTCATGATTGACCAAACAGAAAATTACAAGATGGTATAAAATTACCAAAACCCCTTTTTTTTACCATAACAAGTTGAAGGTGAGATAAATTACAAATTGCAAGGATAGTGGCTGATGTGACAGCGTATAGTTTATATCTCTGAAACCAGACATTTAAGAAATTCAATATCTCATTCAAAAGAGGTTTGAGAATATTTCTGATGGTAAAGATATTCTTTAAAGATTATTATTTTTGATGGTGAAGATATTCTTTAAAGATTACAATTTTTGATAGTAAAGATATTCTTTAAAGATTAATATTTTTATGGTAAAGATAATCTTTAAAGATTAATATTTTTGATGGTGAAGATATTCTTTGAAGATTACAATTTTATTTTTGATGATAAAGATATTCTTTAAAGATTAATATTTTTGATGGTAAAGATATTCTTTAAAGATTAATATTTTTGATGGTGAAGATGTTCTTTAAAGATCAATATTTTTGATGGTAAAGATATTCTTTAAAGATTAATATTTTAAATATTTTTGATGGTAAAGATATTCTTTAAAGATTAATATTTTTGATGGCAAAGATATTCTTTAAAGATTAACATTTTTAATGGTAACACTTTCGATCCTTCAGATTTTAGACATGATTAAAGGCTATGAAGATTTTTGACGTTGATGATTTTTGATGGTAAATAGTTAAAAGATTTTAAAGACTGAAATTTTTCAATGGTACAGATTTCAAGCCCTTGAAGATTATGATGGTAAAGACTTTGTTTACCATCTTGTTCACGTTGTCCATTAGGAGAAACATGATATGTGTACAATACCTACAGGCTACAGTGTATATCATTACACAGCCTAGCAGGCTTGAAGCATACAGTAAGAGGATAGATATACCAGATTTGGAATTAAAATTACAAAATTTCTTACGGTTCTGAATAAAGTTGTCGAAAATGTTCCAGTGAAAAATCATGAGAGAAATAATATTGATGTAGTAAATCTTTATATGCTGCCCTCATTCGCAAATCTTTATATGCTGCCCTCATTCGCAATTTACATGGGGACATTTTTATTGAGCTCATATTTACCACATATACTGTTGCAATGCTTACTCAAGAAATCTATTCCCCCAAAAATGAAAATTGTTCCTGCAAATTCCCGATATTTCAGAACCTTTAGATTTTTTCCAGGTCCCAAATTAATAATCAAGCTGAAAAGCAGGAAGTGGGTACCAACTTTCAAAAATATCCACCCAAGCTGATTATACAGTAAGTCAGATAAACTTTGCCATGATTTATACTGTCTGTGCACACAATATGTACCACTTACATCTGACCTCCAGCAATAGTTCCTGGCTATAAATCATTCCAAGGTCATTCCTCGCCTGACATCGGTAATACCCAGCATGTTCAACTCTCAAGTCATCTAGTACGAGTTTAGACAAATTAGCACTTGTTGCTATGGTGACATTTTGACTATCAGAGACATCAATTCTCACTTCTCCCGTCTTTCTCTGCCATTCAATCTGTGGAGTAGGGTTTGCATCCACCAAACAAACCAACGTGACGTTGGTTCCTTTTACGATGGGCGAGGTTGGTGCCATGTTTATATCAACAACAGGTGCATCTGGGAATTCATGGATGAGATAATTTTTTTAATGTAGGAATTTGATTTTGGTATAATGATAATACAAATAAAGAATTGAGAATCTAATTTTGTGTTTGTTTGATGAGGGCTTAACGGCACCACGACAATGAGGGTCAAATTGTGCCTGAGAGGTTAGATCATTCTAGAGGTAGGAAGGAAAGAACACAGGGGGGGGGGGAAGAGAAATACAAGAACTAAAAGTCAGAAAGCTGGAATCGAGAGAGGAGGTGCATGGGTGAAAAAAACAAAGAAAGCTGGAATCGAGAGAGGAGGTGCATGGGTGAAAAAAACAAAGTAGAGAGAGGGTGGTGGGAGAAAAGGACTAAATATGATTGGTTGTGGAGGGAAGCATGATAAAGGAAGGAGATCATTTTATCAGGAGGTTTTTTTTGAGAGATCTCGGCAATTGAGGTGTGGGGAGCGAGGGAAGCTCTGGAGAGGTTGTACAGGGGGCAAGCAAGGAGAACATGATGGACTGTGAGGGTGCAATGGCAATTGTTGCAGAGGTGTTGGGGGGGGGGAGCCAATAAGGAGGTGGGAGTGAGAGAGGTGGGTGTGACCTATTCTAAGACAGGTAATATGAATGCTGTTGACACAGAGAGGTTATGGATGGTGGGTTTGATCTGAATGGTGGCCTGGATGAAGTGGGGTTAAGAATCTAGTAAAAGAATACAAAAATGAAAAAATAAAAATGTGGTAAGACATGGTATGTAGGTTTTGCCAGAGGCCTCATATTGCCTACAGTGTAGGAGTAGTCTTGTCCCTAAGTATCTTTGAGTCGAACTTGAAATTAATCATAACATTTCCCAAGGTTCTGAATATACATGTAGGTATTAAAAAGCTTTCCACGAAAAATCGTGACAGAAATAATATTCAAGTAGTAAAAACATTTTTATATTCATGCTCTCTTAATTTAATGTACTTTTCATTGCACAATTACGTGGGGGATGCTTTTAGAACACATATTTACCACATATACTGTTGTTTACTCAAAAAATCCTTTTTTTTCTTTCCGTTCCCGTGAATTCCTGATTTCTGAGACTGTGGAGTTTTCCAGCTATGCTTTTGAGTTATTTGAGGCATTAACCATCTGATGTAACTGACATGCAACTTATAATGCCCTAGAAATGAAAAGCCTAATATCTTATAGCACATATGGTCACCAGATGGTGTCAACTTTATTCCTTTAAATTAGTTCAGTGGTCAATCATGTTCATCTTATATAAAAGAGGATCGACTTCAAAAGAAACAAAATGGTGAAGAAAGCGTTCACAAATCTTATTCCTTTAAGGAGATATTCAAGTTTAAAGCTCACTCTTATCTGTGTAGAAATGACTGGTGTAGTAAGTCTAATATGAAAATTCATCCTCACATTCTAGTAGCAATTGTTATTGTATTTTAAAGAAATTTTATTCAATTTTGAATTAGTTACAAAATATTTTCCCTCTAACTTTCTTCAGGTGGTCAATTTTAAATACCCTCCCTTGAATCAGTATTATTACTTTTTTAACATATCACATGATTTTAACTCTACCACGCGGCAAAAGTATCGCCGTTTTCAAATCACCTTTTTCTAAAAATAAAATCGGGACTTTACCACGGTCCTATAGAGTAATCTTGGTATCATTTTAAAGTACTCGGATATTTCTTTCACAAATTGTAAAAATTTTGTATGGGTCATATTACAGAATTTTGAGAAAAAGTACATTGAAAAAGGGTAAAACTCAAAAATTGCTAAAACATTTACAAAAAATGTTTTTTTTTTCCTTTCAAATCTTACAATGACTCCAAGATCACATTTTTGCTTCAAAATCAAACACACAAGTCCTAAGACATGATAGTATTGGTTTCTGGTCTAATTTTTATAATCCCTACCGGCAATCTTTTGTTCTGGAGAATTTCTCCAAAAATTCATGAATTTCTGCCATTTTTGACCAGTTTTTTTCTCAAAAAAAATTGTGTACCCAAACTGTACATCGCACATGCTTCACTGAACCCCCGTTCAACAGTACTTAAAATTTCCTTTCATTTGATATATAAACAAACGCATATCCCCTCTATACAGAACCTTTCCTATCAGAATTATATTTCACCTCTCCAATTTAAACATCTACGTGGTGCGGAGGAAATGTAAGAGGAGGAAATGTACGCGAGTTAGCATGCAAGCTAATTATTCAAAAGAGTGATTGGCTTTCATTACTCAAAAGATAAATATTTTAGCCTCTATTCCAACCAAACTTGTAACGAAAGAAAATGAAAGGAAAGTTGTCAAAAATGCATATGAAAAAAAAGTTATGAAAAATGGGCTCACTTTTTTTTAAGCCCTTAATAGAGTACGGGTTAAGCCACAAAATCGCAGGACAAAATATGATAGATTACATGAAAGACTTTGAGAAATCTGAGGCTATGACATCACAACTAGTCTGATTTCAGTCGTTTCTACACAAATGATACCAAACTTTAAACTTACATATCTCTTTAATGAAATAAGTTTTTTTTTAAATGCTTTCTTCACCAGTTTGTGTCTTTGGAAGCCCTCTTCCATATGAGATGGACTTGCTTGACCCCTGAAGTAATCCTATAAATGTATAATATCCTTTAGGAGAAAATGGCCGACAGAACAGTGTAGAAACTACTTTGAAAGACTTATTCCATTTGGAAGATGTCACAGGTTTACAAGAAGTCACCAATTTTATATTACACAAATGATGCCACACTTACACTTTCTTAATAAGTCAGTGGCGGCACCAGGATTTTGGTCATTGCATGAAGGAGGTGGGGAGCAAAAGCCTATCAATCGGACAAAATGTCACTTAACAAAACTTTCTGGGGGCAAGAGGGGGCAAAAGCAAACTTGACTGTCTTGGGGGGGGGAAGCCTATCAATCGGACAAAATGTCATTTAGCAAAACTTTCTGGGGGCAAGTAGGGGCAAAAGCAAACTTGACTGTCTCTATATATCCTGAATATCTCCAGAATAACCACTGTAAAAAGCTCAAGTTGCTTCTGTATTTATTAACCTCTATCATACTAAACTAAAGAAACGTGCGTGACCACTGAACTAACCATTTAGAGTACAGTAAATGTACTTACATTTAATGTTCAGCGTACAATCTTTACACTGCTTTTCCTCACAATGTGTATCATCGCTGTTGCTACAGCAACGGAAGATGAAGGGTCCATTTTGCCGGTAGAACGTCCGTGAGTAGTCTCCCTTCGCAATGACCCCTGTAAACCCCATGGAATGATAACTATAGTTTGAGATGAAGAGACCAGCAGACAAGGAAATTTTTTCTCCGTTGAGGTGCAGTGTGAGCGATGACGCCGGGTAGCTTGGTCCGACCTCGCACGTCACTGTGGCAGAGTCCCTGTCTCGAAATGATGGGCAGGAGGTGAACTGCACTGCCCGAGGACAGTCTGATAAAAGCAGGAGGAAAAGAAGGGTCACAGAAAGAACTTTGAAACTGATTGATATTTATACGGACATGTAGATATCTTATATTCACCAGAAAGAGCTTCAAGCTCTCAATGTCACAGTAGTATCTAAATTCTGACCGGCGCACAGTAGTATTTACATTCTGACCATCGCTCAGTAGTATTTACATTCTGACCGTCGCACAGTAGTATTTAAATTCTGACCGTCGCACCTGTTATTTTTGTTTGAAGAATTTGTAATGAGTGCAAAAGTTGTGATATATGAGAGAATTTCTTTAAAATTCTGTCCTAAGTTTCAGTCACAGAATTTTTTTAGACTTTCTTCTCCTGCTGAATTTTGATAGAGGGATATGATAGTCTTATGGTCATAATTGACTGCACTCATTCAAAGAATGGTGGTGAACAACTGAAAAACAATAGGTTAACAATAGGAAAATCATAGGTTTTCTTGTTGAGATGTCACAAAATTGTAATAACATTTGCACAATTTTTCGAATAATAAGGTTCTAAAATTCAAAATGCTGTAAAAAATGGACAATTTGTAACCAATTTTGATGTCATTTATTTGCTATTTTCATGGTTATACATTTTCTTCTAATTAAGCTCAAGTTGTTGCCGCCTGGCGATAGACCTTTCAACTCTTCTTTTCCACGGTATTTATAATTTTCTATCTCCATTCCAGCAAAATTATAATCACCACTACCAGTACATGTAGAGGCGGAAGTGAATGGTGAATAATTATTGAAACTGAAAGAATACGTTTCACAATAAAGTCAGCTATTAAAATCAAGTGACCATGCGTCATAAAAAATAAGGATTATTCATATTAATTATAATAAACAATGTAGATCGAGTAATCTGCTGTTTAAACTTCCTGGAACATATAGAATATGCATTGTGAATTTGGACGGGAATTTGGAAGAAAATTTACAAGAAAATTTTACAAGAAAAACTTTATCAGATACTTCCTATTTGGCAAGTAAAAAGATTAAAAAAAACACAAAATCAATGATCACTTTGCTTGAACCAAGTCCTATGATGTATATCCTACTGAAGGCAGGTTACATGTATGTCTAAATCACACATGCTACATAAATTAAAAATTCAGGTAGAATTTTGATGAAGATATTTTTTGTTTGTTTTTCAGAAATTAGACTCGAAAGTGAGCACACAATTTTCTAGAGATTCAGCAAAGGTTTGTGACCCATCTGGAAAGCTGCAAAAATTCTCTAACACCAATATCTATACTCAGCAGTTATCTTTTTTTATATTTTTTTTATTTGATATCGGCCACCGGCCATAACAAACAAATTCACATTGGGAGGCATATAACAAATGTTACATACATCAATTACCAACTAGTTACTTTACTGTTTTATGAGCTCTTCTCGTCCCTTCATTGCATGTTTAATGTAATCTGATTAATTATCAGCAAACTTACTTCTCAGTACATGTCAGAAAAAATCATAAAACGAACAGTTGTGAGTAAGGTTGAGAAGAAAAAGAATTCTCAAGTCATTGTAACTAGAGCAAATTGCTCAAAAGTGGTATTCATTTTCCGCACAATTATTTCAAAATTCTCTCCTTTCTTGGAATTTTTTGCCTGCTACCCAACTCAATACACAGTTCGAGACATGAAAAACGGAAATGAGCAATTAGTGACCTTTTTCTCAAATCGTGGGTATTCAAAATATAAGGCTCAACACATTACATGGATTAACAGGAGACGTACATATCCAACTTAGCTTGAGAATGAACCCTACAGTACTTTGCCAGTTTTGTAGATCAATGTCCTTCGTTGCATGCTTGTATCAAGAAATTGCAAATGAAGTCAGTTTTCTTAGCAGTTATCTAAGATTCACGAACAATAACATGTTATCACTTAATAAAGTATGCAAACCAGGTCAATAAATATTTGAGTATTTTACTGAAGACATCCCCGTCTCCACTTATGCATCAAGTTCTCCTTCAAGACTTGCTTTTTACTGCTGCCTTTACAATCCCAAAGTTACGAAGACATTCTGCTTTGTAGAATATAATTGGGGGGTGTCAGCATACTTAGGTCCCCATTAACAAAATTTAAGGGGGTCATGTCTCCCAGTCTGCCCTATCTACTGACTAACACTGTGGTGTACTCACATCTTACTTGAAGCCTGACAGAATCTTCAAGCATGTTTAGCCCATCCATCACAAAACACTTCAATTCCCCACCATTGTTCTGCGGGGTTGGTGTAAACCGTAAAGTGCTATTAACAGAGAAACGGTGGTTTTGATTCTGGCGATTTGAGGATTGAGCTTGGTCAGTGATGTCCATGCCTCCAATTGACCAGTGTAGGGTAGGAGCTGGTACCCCGTTGTCAGCACTACAATGCACCTCCACTGATTCTGATTCTCTTAATATGATCAGTTTGTTCTGAATCACTGGTTTATCTGGAGGACCTGTGTGAAGAAAAAAAAGAAAAAAACACACAGTGAACACAAGGTGAACACTCTTGTTTGATGCTTTCACTGTCATTTGTGTATACACAATAGTCCTTATGGAGATTTTTAAGGTCAAAATAGAATATATTTGTGAATGATCTTGGTTCAAAGTTCGTGGTTCAGTTGGCAGACAAATATTTGGAAAATGATATTGTTCTGCTGTTCCAAAACTTAACTGCTTATAGACTTAACGGATTAGGTCAGTGGTCAAGCAAGTCTATCTTATATGAAAGAGGACCTCAAAAAAAAAAAATAGTTAAAATATTATTCCATTAAAAAGATATCTAAGTTTAAAGTTTGGTATCATTTGTGTAAAATTGACTGAAGCAGACTACATGTAGTTGTGATGTCATAGCCTCAGATTCCTCAAAAACTTTATGTATTCTGTCATATTTTGTCCTGCAATTTTGTGGCTTAAAAACCATGTGATATGTCAAAAAAGTAGTAAAACTGAATCTAGAAAGGGTATTAAGAATTCACCACCTAAACAAAGTTCATGGGGAAAAAATTAAATAGTGAAAAAAATGAATATCCTTTCTTTAAAATACATTAACAATTGCTAAGAATGTGAGGATGAAGATGTCAACTTTCCATAGTAGACTTACTACACCAGTCATTCCTACACAGATAAAACAGAACTTTAAGCTTGAATACTGTATTTCCTTAACGGAATAAGAATTTTGAATGCTTTCTTCACCATTTTGATTCTTTTGAAGTCTTTTTTCATATAAGATAAATTGCTTTATCACTGAACTAATCCATTAACACAAAAATTCATTCATGATGGACATGCTTGACCACTGAACTAATCCTTTAATGAAAGATAAATTTGACAAAATAACTTATTCCAATTTGGCCAAGATTATATCATTTTATGCTTTTACTAGAAGAATAAGTAATTTATACTTCAGATTCAGGAAAATGTCTGGACGTATGGATTTCCAAAAATGTTTTGTACTCTCTCTCTAGGTGCCGAGTCTGGAACAGACAATAGTGATCATAGCCTTCCAGTCCCTTCTATTTAGAGCTGAATGCATAAACTTATTGTTACTTAGGCTGTTGTTGGTTGCCCAGTTGTTTAAGCTTTGGACATATTTAACTCGCTGCCTTCCTCTGCTTCTTTTGCCCTCAATTTTCTCACATACTGCAAGCTGTTCCAACCCACCCTCCCAATAAACATGCCCAAAAAATTCCATCTGTCTCCTTCTGATGGCATTGAGTAGGTACCTGTCCATGCCTGAAGCTATCAGGACATCAATTATTTGTTTTCCTTTCTGTCCATGATATTTACAACATCCTGCTAGTGTACCACATTTCCGTAGCTTCTAATCTTTTCTTGATGTCACTAGTAATTGTCCAGTCATAGAGAAGAGTAGACCATACATACTGTACTTTTGTTTTGTACTGCATGATGCATTGTACTGTACTTTCGTTTTGTACTGTACTTTCGCTTTGTACTGCATGATGCATTGTGCTGCATGATGCATTGTGCTGCATGATGCATTGTGCTGCATGATGCATTGTGCTGCATGATGCATTGTGCTGCATGATGCATTGTGCTGCATGATGCATTGTGCTGCATGATGCATTGTGCTGCATGATGCATTGTGCTGCATGATGCATTGTGCTGCATGATGCATTGTGCTGCATGATGCATTGTGCTGCATGATGCATTGTGCTGCATGATGCATTGTGCTGCATGATGCATTGTGATGCATTGTGCTGCATGATGCATTGATGATGCATTGTGCTGCATGATGCATTGTGCTGCATGATGCATTGTGCTGCATGATGCATTGTGCTGCATGATGCATTGTGCTGCATGATGCATTGTGCTGCATGATGCATTGTGCTGCATGATGCATTGTGCTGCATGATGCATTGTGCTGCATGATGCATGATGATGCATTGTGCTGCATGATGCATGATGCATTGATGCATGATGCATTGTGCTGCATGATGCATTGTGCTGCATGATGCATTGTGCTGCATGATGCATTGTGCTGCATGATGCATTGTGCTGCATGATGCATTGTGCTGCATGATGCATTGTGCTGCATGATGCATTGTGCTGCATGATGCATTGTGCTGCATGATGCATTGTGCTGCATGATGCATTGTGCTGCATGATGCATTGTGCTGCATGATGCATTGTGCTGCATGATGCATTGTGCTGCATGATGCATTGTGCTGCATGATGCATTGTGCTGCATGATGCATTGTGCTGCATGATGCATTGTGCTGCATGATGCATTGTGCTGCATGATGCATTGTGCTGCATGATGCATTGTGCTGCATGATGCATTGTGCTGCATGATGCATTGTGCTGCATGATGCATTGTGCTGCATGATGCATTGTGCTGCATGATGCATTGTGCTGCATGATGCATTGTGCTGCATGATGCATTGTACTGCATGATGCATTGTACTGCATGATGCATTGTACTGCATGATGCATTGTACTGCATGATGCATTGTACTGCATGATGCATTGTACTGCATGATGCATTGTACTGCATGATGCATTGTACTGCATGATGCATTGTACTGCATGATGCATTGTACTGCATGATGCATTGTACTGCATGATGCATTGTACTGCATGATGCATTGTACTGCATGATGCATTGTACTGCATGATGCATTGTACTGCATGATGCATTGTACTGCATGATGCATTGTACTGCATGATGCATTGTACTGCATGATGCATTGTACTGCATGATGCATTGTACTGCATGATGCATTTGTATATACACTCTTAAAAACCAAATCACAATATTTGTTAATGGGTATATCTCAAACTTTAATTAATACCAGTTTGAACTTTCACAAAAATTATTGATATAGATTCTACTTTAAAATTGTTCTTACTTTTTAATTGATAAAGGTGAAAAGCTCTCTACAATGTGTTTAACCCTTTGGAGACTGAACACAATTTGAGAATTTTTGTTGTTGCAGACTGGACACTTTTGGAGAAAAATGAAATTTGAAAACTATATTTTCAAAATAAAATTACAGCAAGTTGGAAGTACTTGTTGCACACTAAGTTTGTTGAAAACAAACAGCTTTTTCAAAGGTTGCATGAAATAACTCAATTCAGTAATACATATCCATAGTAAGGATAATTGAATTAAAATGCAAGTAGAATGGTAAATACCGTCATGGTTCACATGCCCATGCAAATTGACACTCATATCATATGACCCGTCCAATTGTAAAAATGGCATCTCACACTAAGTCCCACATGACATCCCATGTCCCACATGGCATCCCACCCCATGTTGCACATGAAATCTCATCCCATCCCTTGTCCCACGTGGCATTCCATTACGTCCCACAGGGCATCCAATCCTATGACCCACATGGCATTCCACCCTATGTCCCACATGAATAACATCCCAAGCCCCAAATGACATCCCACCAGACCTCATGACATCCCATCCCATGCCTTGTCCCACATGGCATTCTACCACATCTCCCAAATAGCATTCCATCATACAGTATGTCTCACATGGCATGCCACCATATGTCCCACATGGCATTCCACCATATATCCCACATGGCATCCCACCCTATGATCCACATGGCATCCCACTCTATGTCCCACATGGATCCCATCCTACATGTATGTCCCACATTAATCCAACCATATGTATCACATGACATCCATCCCTATGTCCCACATGGCATCCCTCCCTGTCCCGCATCAGTGCCTTCCCACCAGATGTCCCACATGGCATCCTACCTTATGTCCCACTATATGCTCCACATGGTATCCCTCGCAAAGTCCCAATGACATCCTACTTTATGTCCCACATGGCATCACATCCCATGTCCCCATGGCATCCTACCCTATGTCCCACATAGCCTCCTACCCTATGTCCCACATAGTCTCCTACACTATGTCACACATGGCATCCTACCCTCCCACCAAGTCCCACATGGCATTCCACCCTGTTCCATATGGCATTCCATCATACAGTATGTCTCACATGGCATGCCACCATATGTCCCACGTGGCATTCCACCATATATCCCACATGGCATCCCACCCTATGATCCACATGGCATCCTACCCTATGTCCCACATAGCCTCCTACCCTATGTCCCACATAGTCTCCTACACTATGTCACACATGGCATCCTACCCTATGTCACCTATGGCATCCCAACCTGTGTCACACTCTGTGTTACTCGTGGCATCCCACCAAGTCCCACATGGCATTCCACCCTGTTCCACATGGCATTCCATCATACAGTATGTCTCACATGGCATGCCACCATATGTCCCACGTGGCATTCCACCATATATCCCACATGGCATCCCACCCTATGATCCACATGGCATCCTACCCTATGTCCCACATAGCCTCCTACCCTATGTCCCACATAGTCTCCTACACTATGTCACACATGGCATCCTACCCTATGTCACACATGGCATCCCAACCTGTGTCACACTCTGTGTTACTCGTGGCATCCCACCAAGTCCCACATGGCATTCCACCCTGTTCCACATGGCATCCCACCCCATGTCCCACATGACGTCCCATAGGCTCCATAAGTCTCATCATAGCTATCACAGTCCCTGACTGTATGTATACGAGTGTCAGTTCATATGATAACTTATATGCAAATGAGTTGTTGAATAAGAAAAAAAAAGGCGAAGTCAAATAATTATACCTGATATAGCCCTTGGTGTATACCACATGGAATATATTATATCCCGCATGGCCCCATCCATGTCGCCCATCCATGTCCCCCATCCATGTCCCACATGGCATTCCTCCCTACATGTCCATATCTCCCTGAATGTCCATATGCATTCACATCCTGTCACACTCCCTGACAAAGTCGAGTCAGTTCATATACTGTACCAACTTTATGCAAATGAACACAATAATAAAGGCAGAGTTAAATAATCATGCCTGATACAACTGTTGGTGCCCAAATATTTTGAAGAATTTTAAGGATTTTAAATCTCCAGTGCTACAAAAGAGACAGACGCTTGAGGATCTCTGAAGAATATTAGAAAATTATATCATTATTACAGTTATCTTTTAAGGAAATATTAAATATTTAGTTCACGTTTCAAGGAAACTAGTCTTCAATCCTGTCTTAAGTATCTCTGAAAAACTTTAACATTTAATAAGGAAATTCTAACCTTCCATAACGATGTCTAAAGAAACTTTAACTTTTTCTGAGGAACTCTAAAGAAACTAACATTTTCTGAGGAATTCTCAAAAAACTTTTAACATTTATATGAAAGTGTCAGTTCATATAATAATTTATATGCAAATGAGTTGTTGAATGAGAAGAAGAAAATAGGCGGAGTTAAATAATTATGCCTGATATAGCCCTTGGTGTATACCACACAGTATATATTATATCATGTCCCGCATGGTCCCCATCCATGTCCCGATGGCCCCCATCCATGTCTTGCATGGCCCCCATCCATGTCCAACATGGCACCCATTCATGGCCCCCATTCATGGCCCCATTCATGGCCCCCATCCATGTCCCACATGGCCCCCATCCATGGCCCCCATCCATGTCCCACATGGCATTCCTCCCTATGTCCATATGCATTCACATCCTGTCACACTCCCTGACTAAGCATACTAAATAAAAAAAGTCTGGTCAGTTCATATACTGTTTGTTTGTTTGTTTGTTTGATGAGGGCTTAACGGCACCACAAAAACAAGGGTCAAATTGTGCCTGAGAGGTCAGATCATCTAGAGGTAGGAAGAAAAGGAAACACGGGGAGAATGAGAGAAATACAAAAACAAAAAGTCAGAAAGCTGTGATCGAGAGAAGAGGTGCATGGGTGAAAAAAACAAAAGTAGAGAGAGGGGGTGGAAGGGGAGAGTTAAATATGGTTGTGGAGGGAAGCATGATGAAGGAAGGAGATTATTTCATGCGGAGGGTTTTTCTGAGGAAGAACTTGGCAATTGAGTTGTGGGGAACAAGGAAAGCTCTTGAAAGGTTGTACAGGGGGCAAGCAAGGAGAATGTGATGGACTGTGAAGGTGCAATGGCAATTGTTGCAGAAGTATTGGTAGGAGCCAATAAGGAGGTGGGAGTGAGTGAGGTGGGTGTGACCTGTTTTAAGACGGGTAATATGAACGTTGTCGATGCAAGAGATGTTGTTGATGGTGGGTTTGATCACAATGGTGGGCTGGATGACGTGGAGTTTGTTATCAATTTGGAAGTTCCATAAGGTTGGCCAGCGATCACGAACAAGGGAAGCATTAAGTGGTTTGATGTCAGAAAGGGTTTTGGGAAAAGAGGTAGAGGGAAGGTTAAGGGCAAGCTTAGCGGCTGCATCAGTCCTGTCATTGCCAGGGATGCCAACATGGCTGGGTATCCAGAAGAAAAGAATACTTTTCCTGCAGAGGGTGGGCGAAAGGAGTTAACGGAGGAGGTGGAATGTGAAGTTATCCCATTAAAGATTGAGTAAAGAAGTAACAACAGCCTTGGAGTCGGAGAAAATGGCAAAGTGGCTGAGCGGAGAGTACTCAATAAAGTTGAGGGCAACGAGATTGGCCTTTGCCTTGGCTGAAAAGATGGACGAGTAGTTGGGAAGTCTGCTACTGAGGGTGATGTTTTGGATGCGGCAGCAGCAGCTGTCTCTTTGCCTTCCTTTGAGCCATCAGTATAGATGGAGGTGTAGTTTGAGAGTTGGTCTTTGATTTGGTTGTGGAGATTAATGAAGAGGTTAGGGTGGGTTTGGGTTTTGTGATGAGTGGAGAGGCCCAGGTGGATAGAAGGGAGGGGGTGGCCCAAGGAGGAAACGTGGGCCAGGAGAAGGTGCCGAGAGTGGCGGGGTTGATGCCGAGATGGAAGAGGTCTGATTTAATACCTAAACTAAAATGAGAGGATAGAGTTTTAGTCCTATCAAAGAGGGTGGAGAAATTGCGGTACCTAATGAGGTTGTAAACAGGGTTCTGGGTGTTGGTGAGGACCCTAAAAGCATAGGAGAGGCTAAGCTTTCTACATCTAAGTAGAAAGGGGGGTTCTTTGGCTTCAACATGAAGGCTGGTGATTGGGGAGGTCCTGTAAGCACCTAGACAAAGCCTGAGGGTATTATTTTGGATGGTATTGATGTGGTTGAGGTATGAGTTGTGAGCGACACAGTAGAAAATATTGCCGTAGTCAAGCTTGGCACGAATGGTGAGCCTGAAGATTTTGAGGAGAGCATGGAGGTTCGCACTCAAAGTGGTGTTCGAGAGGAGGCGAAGAATGTTGGGGAGCTGTTGCATTTTAGTTTCAAGTTGGTGCTGTGTTGCTTGTAAGAGAGCTTGGGGTCTAGAGTTAAATTCAGGAACCTCGTGTGTTCAACTTTAGGGATGCGATTGCCATTGAGCACAAGGTTCAGGTTGGGATAGAGGTTGTTGAAATGACAGAAGTGGATGCAGACTGTCTTGTTTTTGGAAAATTTAAAAGCGTTATTTTTGCACCAGACTTGCAGCTGGTTGAGGCTGGATTGGAGTCTATTTTCGATAGGAGGAAAAGCTAGGGGAGGAGTAGATGGTCAAGTCGTCCACGTAGAGGGTACGTTTGATGTTGGGGCCAAGGGTGTCCGCGATGCGATTAATGCTTAGGTTGAAGAGAGTGGGAGAGAGGATGCTGCCTTGGGGGACGCCTTCTTCTTGGGGTATGGGTTGGAGAGCGTGTGGCCAATAAGAACTTGGGACTGCCTGGGTGAGAGAAAGTTTTGAATAAAGATGGGGAGATGTCCTCTGAGGCCGATGGTGTGAAGTCTGCGGATGATGCCGTATTTCCAAGTAGTGTCGAAAACTTTTTCGAGGGGTAAAGGAGTGTGAGGACCAAATGTGGTTGAGGATGGTGAGTAGGGTAATGGTGGCCTTGTTGGGGAGGTGCTTCAGGAACTGGTAGGGGATATTATCTGGGCCCTTGGCGGTGCAGCCAGCATCATGGATGGCTTGGTTTAATTCAGAAAGGGTGAGAGGGGTGTTGTAGTTCTCGGAGGCTTCATCGCGAGCTTTTTTGGTTTTAAGAGCATTGGAGTAGTTGGCCGAGGACGAGATGTTGTTGAAAGTGGCGAGGTGGTTAACGATGTCCTTTTTAGCGGTGAAGTCACCACTTCAGGATGGAAGACTTGCCCACCCTGCCGTGGAAGCTGTCAACCATTCTCCAAATCGTCTTAGTGGGGGGTGTTGGTGGTGAGAAAAAAGATGAAGTTGTTCCAAGTGTTGGTTTTACTGTCCTTGATAATGCGCCTGGCCTTGGCATGGCTGATGCGAAAGAGGTTGTGGGTGGTCGGTTTAGTTTTAAAGTTCCTGAGGGCCCTCTTCCTGTTCTTGATGGCGGTTTTGCGGTCATCAGAGAACCAGGGGCTGGGGGGGGTGATTAGGGGTAATTAGGGGGTTGGGAGATTTTGGGAATTGAGCAGGTGGCGATGTTGATAAGGATATTACTGAAGTTTGACATGGGATCCCCACCCTCGAGGAGATGGGGGAGAGGTGTTAGTCACAGAGGATTTCTCAAGGCTTTAATTGGGGGTGTGGTCAGTGGAGGTTTGAAGGTTGGAGTGTATAAGAAGAGGGTAATGGTCACTACCACAGAGATCAGCAGTGACTCTCCAGCTAAAATCAAGGAGCAACTTTATGCAAATAAGCACAATAATAAAGGCGGAGTTTATCATGCCTGATACAACTGTTGGTGCCGAATATTTTAAAGAATTTTAAGGATTTTAAATCTCAAGTGTGCTACAAGAGAGACAGATGCTTGAGGATCTCTGAAGAATATTGGGAAATTTTATCAGTTTACAGTTATCTTCTAAGAAAATATCAAATATTTATAGACTTTTTAAGGAAATTAATCTTCAATCTTCAATCCTGTCTTAAGTATCTCTGAAAAACTTTAACATTTTGTAAGGAAATTCTAACCTTCCATAAGGATATCTGAAGGAACTTTCAACTTTTTCTGAGGAGCTCTGAAGAAACTTTAACAATTTCTGAGGAATTCTCGAAAACTTTAACATTTCTAAGGAATCTTAAGAAAAAATTGTGGACAGCCCGACGGACGAAATCGCCATTACATAGGTTTGCATTATGCTTTGCATGCAAACCAAAAATTCATGCAAATCTAAACAATATTTTATTATTTTACCATTTTTGTTCAACCATTTGTAAAAACTTAAGTTTTTTATATAATTTACTAACTTTCTGTATAAAAAATTACACAAAAATAAATTCTCTTTACAATGATATAACATTTAAGTACCTTTATTTTCATATATTGATGTTACTATACATAACAAGATAGACACTAGCATGAATTACATAAGTATACATAGTACTGCGCATGTTCATGTACAGTACAGTGTGTGTATACTTTACATAGTTCGTGAAAACACTACTCTTGTCCCCTTCACGGTATGCAAAAGCCTAAGCCTAATGTTATGCATATGCCTGAGCCTAACGTTATGCATAAGCCTAAGCCTAACGTTATACAAAGGCCTAAGCCAAATGATAGTTTCACTTTCCGAAGATTCCGAATCAGAATCTCCCGGAAAATCCCCATCATCACTATCTCAATCCATACAAATTAATGCAAATGCGTCCTCAGCAGTACGTACGCATTTTCCTTTTTTCATCCCCAAATTTCTAAAAATAATCTAATACAAACTCCCTTGCAATTTGGTATCACTGTTCACAGAGTCAATTTATAAACGATTTAGCTGTTTACATGTTTGTAGAAAGTGAGGGGGTTAATAGCTTAAAGTCAACAAGTCAAATCAGCGGATATATCCGCACGCAGTCTGTAGTACGGGATTGCGCTGAGCAGATTCATCCGCTCGCAGTCCCTAAAGGGTTAACATATACTACTGTACAGGTAGGTCTCAGTCTGTGGTACGGGATTGCGCTGAGCAGATTCATCCGTCCGCAGTCCCCAAAGGGTTAACATGTACTGTACAGGTAGGTCTCAGTCTGTGGTACGGGATTGCACTGAGCAGATTCATCCATCCGCAGTCCCCAAAGGGTTAACATGTACTACTGTACAGGTAGGTCTCAGTCTGTGGTACGGGATTGCACTGAGCAGATTCATCCGTCCGCAGTCCCCAAAGGGTTAACATGTACTGTACAGGTAGGTCTCAGTCTGTGGTACGGGATTGCACTGAGCAGATTCATCCATCCGCAGTCCCCAAAGGGTTAACATGTACTACTGTACAGGTAGGTCTCAGTCTGTGGTACGGGATTGCACTGAGCAGATTCATCCGTCCGCAGTCCCCAAAGGGTTAACATGTACTACTGTACAGGTAGGTCTCAGTCTGTGGTACGGGATTGCACTGAGCAGATTCATCCGTCCGCAGTCCCCAAAGGGTTAACATGTACTACTGTAAAGGTAGGTGAGAGCAATAAAAGGCACCTATAATTTTCTTGGAATTTAAAACCTGTCAACTAGACTGCTTCAAGAAATATATTCATTTCTGATAATCTCCGAAGGAATTGAGATCACGCTTAAAGAATGACTTCAACAGGTATACTTTCCTCTCCAGTCATTTTCTTTCTGTTTTTTGATATTCATTTTGATCCTACTTCATTCATGCTGTACATCTTTTCTCAATCATTTTGTGTCTCCATATAAATAGATCAGTAAATCACAAACATGAAGCGTAATTTGTTGGACAGTCCCATTCAAGAATGATATACTCTACTGTACAACTTACCGTGAACTTCAAGTGTTACTCCAGCTTCAACGCTAATGTTTTTAATGCCGCTAGCTCGGCACAAAACTCCTCTCCCATGATGATCTCTACTAGGTGTAAGAACCAATGAACTAATCGTGTCTTTCAAACGAGAATCGTCTGCGTTTGCTGGCTGTGATTGACTGACGCCGTTTAAAATTTCTTCATTGTCTAAAAACCAACGAATATTGGCAGCAGGTCTTGTTCCTTTGGCAATGCACTGTAAGGTGAATGGTTGACCCTGAATGACTGTTAAATTGGAATTATTCTGAAGTTGTTCGTCTCTGGAGTTGGTGAGTATAATTGCACTTGGTGGAACTACGTAGAAACAAAAGAAAAGAGGTTTGTGGGATTTATATGCTTTCATGGACTTCAATGTCAAAGGTCACTGGATAAGTGCAAAGTTTTTGGTGCTGTCATGACATGTCGATTATTGCGATGTCGCGATATCTCTTTTCCTACGACATGAAATAAGCCTCTCGCGGCATATCGCGATACCAAAAACTAATGCCCAAGTAAGAAATTTTCACGCAACTAGGCTAGGCTACTTCGTACATTACAATTCTAACGTTGTGGTATTTAAATTAAAAGTCAAGTTTAGGCCATAAAAAACGTGCAAAAATATTGTGAAACATAAAAAAACTAATTAAAAATCGTGCTCCGTCATCCCACACTGGCACGCTCCGATGTGAGTTGGCAAAAAGAACAACAAATTGGCCCAGAACATGTGTCTCAAGCTCTCACTTCGTAATTCATGGTAATGTTGGCTGAATTACCAAACACGTGGATCATGCATGATGAACGTAATAGTCATGCGAACATGTCGTCTGCTAGATCTGCAAATCATTTTTTCTTGCGTTCATCATGAAAGAAGTAACATTTAACAATGAGTTAAGTTTTCTTAAAAAATATCACGACATACCAATATATCGCAATATTTTTCTCCACAATAATCGATACGTAATACAGCCATGTCGTGACAGCACTAAAAGTTTTTCCACAATAATCTTGAAGTAAAACATTGTATCAATAGTACAAGAAGTAATATCTACAATCGTGGGCAATAGTAGTTTGGATAAATCCCCTCTCCCCCTTGATCAATGTTGGAAGCTGCATTTTCCAAAGTTTCTTACAAAGCACACAACATCGAGAGGGGGGAGGTATCAGAAAAATGTCGCTTTAAATTTGAAAGCGGTTTTGCGACAACATTTTGACAACATTGTTATTTCCGTAGTTCTGGTTGATCAAAAGGAGGCAGTTTCTTAATGGAAGAAAAGTTTCATGTTCAATAAATAGACCTACATACTACATGAAGCAGAAGACTCTCAAATATATATCAAATTTCCATAATACCATAAATGTCTAGAATTTCAAATGAAAATCGCCACCAAGTTTTGTGTTCCAACAAATTTTAATTTAAGACTGAAGGTGGGTGAATTCAATCCAACACACATCTTAAAATAAACAATTTCAACATTTATCCATGTTTCCGGACCACAACAAAATCTACTGATTTCTAATCTCAGATTTGCAAGAACTGTAAACCATGAATATAAAAATCTTTCCTGGAAAAAAACCATTCGCTCACCTTTCACATCTAACACTACTCTCTCCTCCAAAGGCAAATCTAAAGCTGGATGACTGCCTTGACATCGCAGCCATCTTTCATGCAAATCCCACACTGGTAGAAACCAAACAACATTGTTTGTCTGCTGAAGTCTAATATCAGTTGCATTTGCAGAAGTACTGTTTGATTGGTTAAGAAAGATAATATTGTCCGCAACATCCCAATATAACCGTGTTGCGGGTTTAGAGCCCTCTGTATTTGATTTGCATATAAGTGTTTCTTGTTGTCCGGCAATTACATCAAAAGGTTTATCAAAGAAAAGTTGCTTTGATTCCTCAGAAATTGATATCGTTGTTGGTGGAACTGAAAGAAATAATAAAGTATGAAAATGTGAGTTTGTGAGTAATGGGTAATCAATTTGAAATTGTTTTCCTTACATTTTCCTTAAAATGACAGATACTGTACTTAAAGGATTAGTTCAGTGGTCAAGCAAGTCCATCTTATATGAAAGAGAACTTCAAAAGAATCACAATGGTGAAGAAAGCGTCCAAACATCTTATTCCGTTAAGGAGATATTCAAGTTTGAAGCTCTGTCTTATCTGTGTAGAAATAACTAGTGTAGTAAGTCTACTATTGAAAGTTGGTGCTTTCATCCTCACATTCTTAACAATTGTTAATGTATTTTACACATTATTTTTTTTTTTTTTTCACTATTTAAATTATTTTTCCTCAAACTTTCTTCAGGTGTTATATTATAAATACCCTTCCCTGCTTCAGTTTTACTATTTTTTTGACAGACATGTATCCCATGGTTTTTAGGCCACAAAATTAATGCACAACCTACAGTAGAGTATTTGATTAAGTCCACTTTTACAACAGGTGATTTTCCTAACAACGCGAACAAATGTATGTAAACTTTTCTCGTTTTCATTCTTTTTTGTTGTTTTTTATGCATTTTAAATAATAATAATAATAAATGTTATTTAAATACGCAATTCACCAAAGTACCATGGCGCTTACAAAGTAAAATAAAAAACAAAATGAATAATATCAAAATAAGTGGGTCTTTAAGATTTTTTTGAATACTGTGGTGGATGGAGAAGTTCTCATGTGGGTGGGTAAAGTGTTCCAGGATCTGGAAACAAAACACAATCTAATCAATCTAACACTGAAATTTTATAAACAGATTAATGTTTGGTATCGTCTTTATATGTGTATTCAATGCACGGTTCAAGACTTTGCACTCGTGAATGGCTATATGTGTATTCAATGCACTGTTCAAGACTTTGCACTCGTGAATGGCCATATGTGTATTTAATACACGGTTCAAGACTTTGCACTCGTGAATGGCCATATGTGTATTTAATGCACGGTTCAATGACTTTGCACTCGTGAATGGCCATATGCGTATTCAATGCACAGTTCAATGACTTTGCACTTGTGAATGGCCATGTGTATTCAATGCACGGTTCAAGACTTTGCACTCGTAAATGGCCATATGCGTATTTAATGCACAGTTCAATGACTTTGCCTCATGAATGGCCATGTGTATTCAATGCACGGTTCAAGACTTTGCACTCATGAATGGCCATATGTGTATTCAATGCACGGTTCAAGACTTTGCACTCGTTAATGGCCATATGTGTATTCAATGCACGGTTCAAGACTTTGCACTCGTGAATGGCCATATGTGTATTCAATGCACGGTTCAAGACTTTGCACTCGTGAATGGCCATATGTGTATTCAATGCACAGTTCAAGACTTGGCACTCGTGAGTGGCCTTTTAAAGTCGGGCCATTCTACATGTACTCGAGTTCAAGACCTTTGCCCCTACACATGCATTAAATACACATATACTGTAAACACTCCGTCTCAACATTAATCTTTAAACAAAAGTAAAAATAACAATTTCCATGAATGTACAGAGTACTGTAACAACATGACAGCTACTGTACATGTAGAAAGCTCTTTATTACTTACCCAATACTTCGACCTTACTTCTTCCAGTAAATAGTCCCCTGACAGAAAAAATCTTACAACGATATTCCTGGTCATTACTAAGGCTGGCATCTAAAATGGTCATATTGCCACTATTTCCATCTGCCAAAAATTCATATTTTTCTTGAGAAAAGGCTGGACCCTCTGAGACTGAGCTATCAGAGAAGATAAAAATTTCTTCCTCTGCAGCTGTGGTCCATTTTAAAAGAATTTTCCCAGAGATCTCAAATACACAGAACAATTCTACACTCTCGCCAATTTGTACACGACTTGTCTTCGGAACTGATTGGGGTATGGTTTTATCTGTAAGAAATTGAAAATGATGTGGTTAGAATCAATTGAAATGAAAGGTTTTAATCATTCACTAGTGAAAGAAGTTACCAGTTTAAAGGATTAGTTCAGTGGTCAAGCAAGCCCATCTTATATGAAAGAGGACTTCAAAAGAAATAAAATGGTAAAGAACGCATTGCAAAATCTTATTTCGTTAAGGAGATATTCAAGTTTAAAGTTTGGTATCATTTCTGTACAAACAACTGAAATCAGACTAGTTGTGCTGTCACAGCCTCACATTCCTCAGTCTTTATGCATTTTAAAGAAATTTTATTTAATTCTTTTACTATTTGAATTATTTTCCCTCAAATTTTGTTTAGGTGGTATATTATAAATATCCCTCCTAGATTCAGTTTTACAACTTTTTTGACATATTCCATGATTTTTTAAGCCACAAAATCACAGGACAAAATATAATAGAATACATAAAGACTGAGGAAATCTGAGGCTATGACATCACAACTAGTCTGCTTTCAGTCCTTTTAACACAAATAATACCAAACTTTAAATTTAAATATCTCCTTAACGGAATAAGATTTTTGAATGCTTTCTTCACCATTTTGTTTCTTTTGAAGTCCTCTTTCATAAAGCTTGACCACTGAAGTAATCCTTTAACTATGTAACCGACTCATATTAAAAAACCAGAATGAAAATATTTGTTGAGGTGCTGACAACCCAAAATAATAATTGTTTTCAAGTTGTATTTTACTGATGAACAATGAAGTCTTTTTTCTATAATAGAATAAAAGCAATCGCCTTAAAAATAAAACTATCATGACCTACAGTATCCAGCATGTAATCTGAGCAGAACAAAAACTATTCCAATTTTTCTTTATCCAAAAAAAAGACAAAACCGAGCTTGTAAAAAAACTTCCATTCCTATGAAATTACCAATAAAGAACAATCAATCTTTTTTACAAAGAAATTCATTTAAACTTCATTCATTGATGTTTTGTTGATATCAAATACAGTAAATATGCAGTCTTTAAAAGATCTATGGAAAAGGTACAGTACAAGTGGTTAAACAAGTTCAAGTTCAATTACTGTATTCAAAATAATTAAATGACAAAACCTAAATATTGTACAGTAGCTAATTAAATCAAAAACAATTCACCAAATCTTAAAATTGTAACATTTCTTTTTCAATTTTGCAATTTACATGCTCTGCACTAGTGTTGTATTTAAAATGTCATGTTCTGTAACGGTACATCACTGCAGTCTGACAATGCGTCGCTAGCGTTAAGCACCACTAAAAAATTTCATTGTCAAACTTCTTCCTATTAATGGCATTAACAATTTCCTGTTCGATATTCAATGTACTCTTGAACAATACACCTTTTCAAATCTGAATCAACAAAAACTAATTTAAATAATGTCACATGGCAAAATTCATGCTTCTATAATGGACCAATCATATACTGGGGGAATCTTATCGAATAATCAAATACTGGGAGATTCTTGGCCATCTGCACATTTCATGCACGGTACGGGACCATGTGTATGGACAAATGATTTCAAATCATCAAAGAGAAAGTTAATACATGTGCACATTGTTGTTAAAGGAGACTAAAAGTCTGACATAATCCTTTAACATATGATAGAATTAAAAATAACAATTTTTTCTGACCATATTTCTTACCCCTTAAGCAATCTAACACAATTTGTATAATTATTAAAGACTTTAATTCTACTACTAAATAGTACTATGAGAGCCGCCATTTTGATTTAAAAACATGCAGATTATGATGTCATCAGCCCAGCAGGGATTATAAGCCCAGCTTTTTAATCTACAGTACCTTTAGATTTCTAGGTTATGAGAATTTTGTTCTTCTTCTTTTAGTCAAGGAATTTTTTGTATACACATGAAATGATCAAAACATGCTGTATAAAACTTTGTGTCACATCATTTTGGAATAAAAATGTTAATCACATTTGTAAAGAAATACAATAAATTACTTATGTCCCTATTGGGGAAATTATGTCATCATGCACAATATTTCAATACAGAATTGAACAAAATGGCAGCTTCTATGTGTCAACTTCAAACATGAATAACCTGTGATAGAAATATGATTTTGACAGCTGTGTTTGGCAGTTGGTTAAGACTTGTATCCTCTATCATATGAAATAATGATTGTATCCGACTTTATGTCTCCTTTAAAAATGGATAACCTGAGATATGAATAAGATTACAACTTGCTGTGTTTGGCAGTTGGTTAAGATTTGTATCCTCTATCATATAAAATAATGACTGTATCAGACTTTATGTCTCCTTTAAAGTTTTTCCTACAGTAACTGCAGCTGATTGGTTGGGTAAGGTAACCAAAAACACTCCCCCAGCAATTGATTGGTTGAAATATTGGAGTAATCACGTTTGGCTAAAATCAGTTTGAAAAGGTCTATAAATTACATAGTAGTATAATGCTATAAAGCTCAAGCAAAAACGTTGGATAAAATAAAATACAAATTGGATTTCAAAGAGAAAAAGAGCACACACCTGCACAGAAACATATGGATATGAATACCGCAATGACTGCTTTGACACAGAGAGTAATAAACCGATTCATTGTCTCCATCCTTTCATCCTTCACGTGATTATAGCATAATGTCCTGAATTCTCTGATCCAAACTTTTGACAACTATCCTACAAAGAAAAAAAACAAGATCTTCATAAACCACAGAGTATTTATATTTCACTTCTAAGCATATGCCAGAGAAAGCACACGCAAGTCACAATTTGCCAGCATGGAAAGTGGACAGACACCAGATTAAGACCCTGCTCTTTTTGAGAAGTGTACAGAGAACCTGGCAGGGGGTGAAACTCCTATCATCAGGACCGGCGGCTTTACGTCCCTTCCGAAGGATGGTGAGCGCCACCCAACCATTGGCCACTTTTCACAAAGGTCAGGTGGGGGAGAAGGCGTGATGCAGAAGACAAACCTCTGCTCTTGATATCAGCGTATATCATTTTGCATATCTGAGGAAAATCACTGATTAAATCGCTGTACGACTTGAACCTGGGACCTTAAGTATCTCAGTCATACGCTCAGCCGACTGAACTACCTGCCTCCCTTTTGATATTAAACTTTAAAATATTTTATATGTATTGTAATAATAACTATTAAGAGCATGCCAATTTCTATGAGTCCTGAAGATTTATCCAAAGAAAGATAAGACCTACTGTACCTTCCAGACCCCTAGCTTTGCTGTTTCACAAGGTCGGCCCGCCCCGCCCCTCCATGGGTCTGCCCTGCCCACTGGGGTGCACCCTGCCTCTCATGAGAGTACAAATGTAAAACTTTTTTTTTTTTTGGGAGGGGGGGTTAATTTGTTATAAAGTAACTTAATATTCTTAATTAACCCCATAAATGAAGTACCTTACTTGGATACAGAATACAGAATGATAGCATAGTTAGCAATTGTCCTGTTTGGCTAGCTAATGACTGGTTCTTATCAATCTGAATAGTTTAAATCTTGAGGTATGATTATAACTAAAATCCCAGAGCTTCTTCACCAGGGAATTGAGTCTTAATGGGGTCTCTAGACTCCACGCTGAAAAGATGCAGCACTTCGCGCACGCATTAATGTGCCCCTTAACAAGTCTAGCACCCTGCCCCTTTGTAAATCAAGCTAGGGGTCTGCCTTTTACCTGTAATATTAAAAACAATGTCATACAACATGTAATACAAAACATAAGTAACATAACTTAAGTATATGAAAGTACTGTATCAAAAAAATATTTTAAAAACTTGTTCAACCATGTTTGCAAACCAGGATAAAAGCTGTTTAGTTATGTAACTGGACAGAAAACATTGTGAAATTTGAGTGAAGAAAATACTCTTCAATTTTGAAAAAATAATGAAAAATAATATAACATAATAACAAATTAAAGATAATCTGCTAAATATGCACTCAAGTTAGATTTAAAAATATTGAATTTGAATTATTATATTATCAATACCAACATTAAAGTTAAAACCTTACTAACAAAACAGGCATACCCAAGTTAGTTAGAGATAATTACTGATTTGAAGCTGGTTAATGTGACCTAAGTTACAACTTTAATTATTATATTATCAATACTTACATTAAAGCCTTACTAGCAAAACAAGCATGCCCAAGTTAGTTAGGAGATAATTACTGATTTAAAGCTTAAATTATAACTGGTTAATGCGCCGAAGTTACAACTTCATTTATTATATTATCAAAACGTTTAAATCAACGTCCCTTCAATTTATGTTTTATAAAAGAAAGCAATATGAATAGTTTACAAGACCAGGTATAATGAACATACTAATAAGTTATTAAATAATTTGCATGGCTTAAAACCTAAAGATTTGCTTGATTATAAGACTGCTATAACAATGTTTAGATCAAAGAGAAGGTCTTTGCCACCAAATTTGCAAATTTTATTTAATTGTGAGGGAAATAATTATTATTTTTTTATTTTTTTACATTTCAAATGTGTCCACTACCTTGCTCACACTTACAGGATCTTATCCAAATGTACACTCTGACTCGCTGTCTATGCCCCAGTTATAAGTTATCACTCCTACCTCCTTCTGTTTCTACAGAGTCATATGGTCATCGATTGTTTCAATATTCAGCTACTTTTCTCTGGAACAATCTACCAACACCTATCAAAGAGGCTCAAACTGTAACTAACTTTAAATCATTGTTAAAAGCACATCTTTTCTCACTTCTGTAAGTTCTTCCCTACTCCCCCTCCCTCCTTTATTTTTCTTCAGTGCAATGAGATTTTAGTGTGTGTTGCTTTATAAGAACTGTATATTATTATTATATTACTAGACAAAATGAAAATCTTAAATATGTTTTTACCCGTATTTCCTTAAAAACAATGTGTATTTCGATCTATGGAGTTAAGCTATGGAACTTGCAGAAGGATGAGCTGAAACAATGCAGTAATAAGAGGGTTTTAAAAAAATTATAAATGTGAAATTATGGACATACATACAAAATTGACATAATTTGTTTCTTCTTATATGTGTTTAGTTCCATCATCATTAGTACAATCAGTAAACAATTAAACCAATGTTATATTTACAATACATTAATTTACTGTTGTATTTGTCATAATTTAATCTACATGTAAGTTTTGAAACTTATGTATTTGTTATATTCAAAATTCAAATGTACAGTACTTTACTTTTGTTTTGCTCTTTGTCACTATTTTTGTATATAATGCATGTAGAAATAAATGATCATGAAATAGGAGTCTCAGTAGAATGCAAGTTCACTCTCAAAAAATACCCTGACTCGCCAACTTCCGACGTGAATGATTTAATCTTACAAATAATGAAGAAGTCCATATAACAACTCCCTGGTTTAATCATATGGCTCCAAATCCAATACAGTATCCCTGGCTATCCCAAGCTGGGCAGCGAAGTCGCAGATTGTAAGCCTTCATCTTAATTAAAAAACAATGCATATTCATGTTGGAAATTTGTTTACATATTTTAAGTCAAAACTATAGCATATCCCCAACTGGGCAGCATGGTCGTGTGGATTGTAACATTAGACCTACTATTCTCAAGTTCGGTTTCACGTAACCGTGTACAGTTTTGCCAAGTTGGAGAGGAAACTTTATCATTACAGTCAATGGGATATTTTTTATGTATACGTGTGTCGTCTCAGCCAGTCAGCGAAAATTAATAATACTCATATATATTGGAAACTATTATCTATTACACAACATTTGTGAAGAAAAATACATTTTGTTAAGTATTTGTTGCAAAATGACAAAAAATAGGTTTTTCTCCCATTGACTGCAATGATAAGTGACTGTTTGTTTTCCCCTTTGACTAAAGTTTGAGATCGTCAAAAAAGCATAGTTACGTCACCGTGCACCACAACATTCCCGGATGTCCGACCTCCAGAATAATTAAAGGATGCATATTTATCTATAATGATAATTGTGTCAATGGAGCTTGACTGCACTGCCAGCAGCCAGGTGTATACTTCGAAGTGGACCTGTATTCAATAGTTGTACCATGAAATGAAATGAAAACTCAAGTTAATGCCTTACTAACAAAACAGGTGTGCCCAAATTGGTTGTTGAGATAATTACTGATAATATTAATACTTTAGTCTCAAACAGTTAGCCCTAGGCCTAACGTTACTACTCACTTAATGCAGTATTGCTATCTGACTATTAAATTAAGACTATAATTATAACTTGACTAGCCTACACTAACGTTAGGGGCCTACACCATCATTCATGGGCCTAACGTAACATAGTAGTTATCAGTACAGTACACTGTGCAGTATTAAACGTACTAGGCCTAAATAACGTTAAGGATTTTGTAAATCTCTGCTGCTCACAAAACTAAAGTTTAACTTTTTTTTCTCTCCAGAGAATACAACAAGCAGCCTTTATCGAATTTCTATGAAGGTGAATTTCTAATGTGCAAAAAATATGTTAAATTATTCCCATCCAATTCTTAAAGCTGTCAATCTCGGCATCGTTTACTTTCTCCAATGGAACCACTGGTACGTCAATGTTTGGATCAAATTTAAAGAAACTAATCAGTCATCGCAGCAAGTTGCTTGCCTTAAAATAACCGGAAGTTATATGACTCATAGTAAATTCCATAAGGTAGTATGCCACTTTTATACTAACAGCATAATACATATTTCCTATAGTTTAAATTATATCATTAAAAAAATGCTCAAACTTTTAAAAGCATGGTCGTAGGACCTTATGGCCCCAATAACTTCAAAACGTTATGATAAAAAGGTATAATTTTGTGTCATTTATACATTTCCATGGCCGTAGGAACTTGGGGAGTGGGCTGGGGCAGTGCATGGCGTGGCCAGCATTAAAAAAGTGAGGGGGTCCGAGGTCCTAAACCCCCTCCCAAGGCGAAGTGTTCAAATTCAGTGGCGTAATCAAAAGAGAAGGGGTAGCCGCCCCCAGTCCGAGCCCTATAAGGGGTCCGTAAAAATAGAGGCCCGAAGGGCGTACCCACGTAGCTACGCCACTGCTCAAATTTTTCCCATTTCTGATGGCAATTTTGTTGATGTATTCCGTATGGTCATAAAATTATAACTTCTCTTTAATAAAGGTCTCATTAATTCCTCTTTTGGAGGTAAATATGTCATGGCAGCTTGAAAGTTCTCTCGTAAATTGTATTATATAACGCTGGAAACACTCTTCACTTTACCCCTGAAGAATCGGTGAGGACCCAGGGTTTCGCGGGAAGCCCTACGTTTTGTGTGTGTGTGTGTGTGTGTGTGTGTGTGTGTGTGTGTGTGTGTGTGTGTGTGTGTGTGTGGTTTTGATAGCAAAAACCTTTAAAATGTGTCACATTCATAGGGCGAAGCTGCAGGTAGGGGCGCTGCGGGTGAAATCCACGGAATCCAAGCATTTCCAACGATTTTGATAGCAGAAATAAGATAGAATAAAAAGTAATCCAGGGTCAACGTCCAAGTACGCGTTTTTTGCTTGTATTTGGTAGCAGAAGATTGCTTAAAATCGTGTCAATTCCACACTAAAATTAGTTAAAGGGAATATGTATTTTGGAACAAATGTTTAAATGTAGAATCCCATTGTGACTACAACATGTGTCTTTAGTTGAGGTCTAGGGATGGTTTTCTTCTTTTTTTGATATAAGAATGAAGCTATGAGAAAAGAAAAAAACATTTGGGCCCCTGTGGGCATTCAGCGCCCTCTCGAAAAGCTTCTACCAGCTGTATTTAATCAAAATGCTGCCCTTCATGGCAGGGGCAGATATTAAATGTTTTTGACGAACTATCTCTATCTTCTATCAGTTTGTTGTCCAGGCGCAGAATCCAGGGACCCGCTCGAGTGACAATGGTTGGGCTCGGGGTGAGGTCCCTGGATCTTTGTTCTCTTCTGTGAAAAAATCATGCGCTTTTGGACGACAAAAATGGAATTTTACGTGCAAATAGTACATAAAAAGAACTTATTAATTAACACATACATTTTTCCAGGGCCTAAAAAATATATTTTCAGGACGATTTTGGCGCCCTCTCGACTCTGGCCCCTTGAACACTTGGCGCCCTCTCAGAAAGCCCCCCTGCCTGTCACTGCTTATCATCTGATCATAGGCTACGTTCGTCATATCATATCCTTGCAATACACTGATATAGAGGACTGCCAGCTGATCACAGTATAGGCTACGTTCGTCATATCCTTGCAATACACTGATATAAAAGACTGCCAGAGGTGTGGGCGCTCTTTTTATAAGGTAAATTAAAATCTTACATAGGCTAAAACCTTCCCCTTGACAGTATACAGTATTAGATCCATCATCAGATCCTAAACATATATACGTAGAGTTGTACGAGAGAGAAAAGAATTCGTTTCAATATTGATAGCTGAACAGATTAATCCTACAAAAAAGGGGCATGGGGGGATTTTATCCGTGGCCGGAAATTTGCCAAAATTCGGAAAATGTTTGCAAATTCTAATTAGGAAAATAGAAACTCAGTATGCTTTTTAGTAATCCTGATCTGGGGGCGTAGTGACCTGCAGTGGCGTGGTGGATCATGTTTCACTGGAGGGGCAAGAGAATTTCGGTGACCCCTCCCCCCCCCCCCCCCCTCCCCCCCTTCTTCCTGCTCCGAAACAAAATGCTCTTATGCTATGTATGGGCACATGAATCTAAATAGGCATAAACCGTTTAGGAAATGGCTCAAAATCACTGTTTCCCAAATCTAGGAACCGTCAAAGCCCTGGAAGGGGTCCAGAGGGGCCCGCGAAGCCTACAGAAGCGCTGCTTTGGTAAACTTTTCTGAAAATTCAAGAAATTTTTCCGAAAATTGAAGAAATTTCCTGAAAAATAAAGACAATTTCACGAAAAATGAAAACAATTTCATGAGAATTTAAGAAAATTTCCCGAAAATTGAAAAAAAAATATTCTCGAAAATTGAAAAAGAATTCCCAAGATTGAAACAATATTCCGGAAAATTAAGGAATTTTTCCGAAAATGAAAGCAATCTCTCAAAAGGAAGAAAATCTCTCAAAAATAAAAGAAATTTTACCAAAATTGAAGAAGAACCTGCCAAAAATTGAAGAAAATTTCTGCAAAATGAACGAAAATTCCAGAAAATTGAGGAAAACTGCTTAAATATGGAAAAAAAAACATCCCGAAAAATGAAGAAAACCTCCCAAATATTGACAAAATATCCCGAAAATAAAGAAATTTTACAAAAATGAAAGCAAATTTCCCCAAAATCAAGGAAATTTTCCAAAATTTAAAAACGTCCCAAAAATTGAAAACAATTCGCGCAAAATGAAAGAAATTTCCCGATTATTGAAGAAAACTGCCCAAATATTTAAAAAAATATCCCGGAAACTTCCGCAAAAAAAATACAATTTCCCGAAAACCTCCCAAAATTAAAGGAAATATCCCAAAAATGAAAGAAATTTCACGAAAATGGGAGCAAATTTCCCAACGACAAAAATTTCCTGAAAACGAAGGAAATCTCCCAAAAATTGGAAATAATTTTTCAAAAATTGAAGGAGATTTTTTTTAAATTACAGAAGATTTCCCGAATCAGAAAATAAATTCGTAACACGTTCATTATTGAAAGGGAAGGGGGGGGGGGAAGGGGGAAGGCTTGAAATTGTGTCAACTCTAGGCATGCTATAGGGGTGAAGGCCGCAAAGCAGGGTTTCTCGTGGTTTCTAAAGGGCTTTAAAATGTGTCACGTCTATTGGGTGAAGCTGCACGTAGCGGCGCTGGGGGCGAAACCCCCGGAATTCCTGCATTTCTCACGATAGAAGCGTTTTTTGGTAGCAGAAAATTGCTCAAAATCGTATCAATTCCGAACCAAAGTTAGTTTAAAGGAATGTTATTTTGGAACGAATGTTCAAATGTAGCCTAGGATCCCATTGACCAGTTGACTATATATGTGTCTTTTGGTGGGGTCTAGGAATGGTTTTCATGTTTTTGATATAAGAATAAAGCTTTGAAAAAAATGTTCACAACGTTGAGAATACAAATTATATAAAAGTATATTTTCATGACAATTTTTGCGCCCATGTGAGCATTCGGCGTCCTCTCGTAAAGCTTCTACTAGCTGTATTCAATGAAATTGTTTGTCCTTCATGGCAGGAGCAGATAGTCTTTTCTGTGGAAAATCAAGCGCGTTTGGACTACAAAAATGGAATGATACAATGCTTAATAATATATAGGAAGAAGTTATTATTCAACACAATAACAAATTCTCAGGGCGATTTTGGCGCCCCCTTGAGCACTTGGCGCCCTCTCAGAAAGTTTCGCTGAAGGGGGAGGGGCTGACGCCCCTTGGCACCCTCCCACCACGCCGCTGCTGACCGGGGTTATGGGGGTGTCACACATGAAAAATTGACAATTCTTTTGATTGTGAAATTGTTAACATAATATTGAAGAAAAATTTGGTAAAATCATTGAGAATTTTGATAAACTTTGGCAATATTTTCCTATAATTGATGAAAATTTACCGAAAATTGCCCCAAAAGGAAGAAAAATTT
>JAIGNY010000765.1:950000-960000 GCA_020152595.1 Chiridota heheva | reverse complement strand
AATTATTCTTATTTGGTTTAAAACAGCAGAAATTAAGATCATGATTTGGAAAATTGGGAAATTTTAGAACCTGATTCAGAAAAATCGGGAAATATTAGAACCGGACTTAAAAAAAATCGAGGTAAGATAAGATTATGATTCGGAAAAATGTGTAACTTTAATCAACAACATTTTCCAGTCCGGTCTACGCCCTAAACGGGAGATCTCCCGATCGGGAAATTTTTGTCATTATAACCCACAATGCATCTTTCCAAATTCAAATCGCTTTAAAGAAATACATAACGGTTAAATAGGTTTAACAGTAGTACCTGGACTTTTGGTGTAATAATAAATACACCAAAATTTGGAGCTTCGTATTCATTAGATCCATGGAGGCCGCCATTGTATCTATAGTGATAACGTTAAGTCAATAGGGTTTGTAATGAGAACGCGGGGATATTTTTGAAAGAAAAAACCCGATATCAAATGAATATTCATTAGATTTGACCGCGGACTTTTTAATTTCATTGTGGACTTCGCGATAAAATAACAAAAGACTTCCGTTGACAGGTCGTTGACCTTTTGAACAGCCCTCTCGACACATGATTCTGTGATGGCTTAGTCATCGCTGATTCCGTGTACATGTATCATACGTTAGATTACACAAATACTACGGTACCGTTCTTTTAGTAAAAACCCCATTGATAAACCGTCATCACAAGTTAAAATGGCGGCCTCCATGGATCTTAATGAATACGAAGCTCTAAGTTTTGGTGTATTTTCTTATTACACTAAAAGTCCAGGATTCTCCCTGACTGACAAAGGTAAGAATAATGCATGCGAAATATTCAAATTTTATTGGAGTAACAGAACATTAAGTTTTTTTTCTATTTTCACCAGCGCAAATTTGATTTTCACCAACGAAAATTTGACTTTCTCCAGCGCAAATTTGACTGTCACCAGGGAATTTTAAGGTTATCTTTAAAAATTACTTTGCATCATTTTTTTGAAGGACAGATTTTAACATTTTAATTACCAACAAAAGCTCAAATTATACAGACATATTAATTTCAATATCATTTCCATTGTATACAACTTAAGAATGACAGAATTCAAGCAAAAATAAATAAACGAACGGCTCAAATTATGGTCATTGCGCATGTCTCGATCTCCCAATCTCCCGATCGGAGCGTGAACGGACTGTTTTCGAAATAATCGGAAAATTTGATATCATAACTTGAAGAAATTTGAATGTTTATAATTTGTTCGGAAACATAAATCATAATTAAGATAAATCATGAATTGAAAAAATCGGGAATATTTATAATCTGGTTCGGAAACAGCAGAAATTAAGATCATGATTTGGAAAAAGCAAGAAATTTTAGAACCGGATTTGAAAAAATTGGAAAAATTAAGATCATGATTCAGAAAAATTGTGGAAGTTTAAATCAACAACATATTCGAAATGATTGGAAAATTATCACGACTTGAAAAAATCGGGAATTTTTATAATCTGGTTCGGAAACAGCAGAAATTAACATTCATGATTTTGAAAAATCGGGAAATTTTAGAACCTGATTCGGAAAAATCGGGAAATGTTAGAACGGATTTGAAAATATTGGGCAATTTAAAATCATGATTTGGGAAAATGTGTTTAATCAACAACATTATCGAAATAATTGGAAAATTTGATATCATGACTGGAAAAAATCGGTATTTATAATCTGGTTCGAAAACAGCAGGAATTAAGATCCTGATTGACAGATTGAGTGAAATCGGAAAATTTTAGAACCTGAATCGGAAAAATTGGAAAATTCTAGGAAAAATTGGGAAGTTTGATAACAGTTTTCTGAACAGCTCTTTGAAGAATTTGGTCTTTTGTGGTCGTTTTGCCCGAATTTTCAGACCATTTTGTCCAAATTTTTCTTCAATTTCAAATATTGGGGGTATGACACCCCACACTCCCGGTCGCGACGCCCCTTGGGCCGCAAGATCTTCCGCATCTTCAGCCTGCTCCCAGCCACCGACTGATTATGGCGTTTCTCAATATAATGTATTTCTTTATGCCCTTTATTTGTCCGTGCAACGTGCGCGTGCGTTATCAGTTTATGGAGAGAATGCTGACCGAGAATCAATGAATCAAAGAAGATATGTCGACTTCTGGTTTCCTTTAGTGAGTTGATTTACAGCCTGTAGGTCAGTGCATAACCCATACTACTATGACAACTTTGGTGACATGCACTTTTTCACGATGATGGGTATATATATACATAGGCCTACATTGAGACATTTTGAACTCATTCCTCTTATATGAACAGTTTTATATGTTACAGCATTAAATCGATAAAACGATGATTTTTAATGACGAAACAAGAGTACCCATGTCCATAGGCGCAGGAACCGGGGGGCACAGGAGGCACGTTCCCCCAATGATGCAATGACCAGCATGGTGCCCCCTCAACTAAGTCATTTTCTTACAATTTAACTAGTATTGTAGCATATCGTTGTATCCCCCCCCCCTCCTCCTCTCCCCCTCCAGTGAAGAACATGTTCCTACACCTATGCCCATGTCAGTGACAAGATCAAAAAGACCCTCATTGCATTAACCGCATTTATGACAAATACAATACCCCGAACACGAGTACATAAAACAGTACTCTCGATTGAAGTAAATTGCTTAAAAATATTTAACACCTAATATAAACAAAGTCGACAAAGGATGAACTCTGTTACAACAAACATCACTCTTAGAAATCACTCGGTCGTATTTTGCGGGAATGAATTAAAGTTATCGCCTATATATAAAACTGTCTTCGAACACTTTGTTTGCAATCATTTGTATATTTCTTTCCACATAGTTCAGACCTGTTGCTTTAGTCTGTTGGTACGAACAAGTGATGGATGTACTGTGTTATGATGATTGGCAGCACGGTGCTACAAATTCAGCTTAACAGTTTATGGGTCTATGGTCATGTCAGAGAAGAACCTTGATAAATGTTACTAGCTCTTGTTTATGCTCTGAGAAAATCACACTTTAATGACCACATAGCCATAAACTGAAACTATAGCAGTGCAACCGAGTTACGATTTTACTACCAGATCGCAGCTTACTGTTTTGAGGTTGGGCAAATTGAATAACCGGCATATATTTTGGATAGGAATATTTATATCATAGCACTCCAGACCAAGAACAACTGATTTAAAGGTAAGGTGCTTTCACTATTTACGTTCAGGTCACGAGGTGTTCTGCGTGGGCCCCCAAAAGTTGCATATTTTTGGTGCCCCTATATATTGCGAACCGTTTCAGCGCTGGCTTTTCCATTCAAGAAATGAAGAAAGTTTGAATAGGTTTTCTTAAAAAGTTATGGGTTGGTTACCTGAGCCTACCCATAGGCGGGATTTGAGGGGTGGGGGAAACCTTTTTTTTCAAATTCGTATCTTTAATATGTTGATTTTTTGTACACACTTTTGTCTTTGGCCCTTCACCCACTTTCGGTAGGCAAATCCCGCCCATGAGCCTACCTATATTTAGAGAGAGAGAGTTGAATACACAATTACAATGACGGGGTCGTTGCCTGCGTATTCGGTTATGATAGTACAAATGCTATCACGAAACGCTTAATACGACCCGGACGAGAACACAGGTACGACGTACGAACAGACATAACATCGACAACCAAGTCAATGTCCACGGCCTTTGATAACCAGTTGTGGTGCACTGGCGACCTATACTTTATCAAAGAGCTTCTACTTATGGAGTTCTTACGGTCGTAAAACCTTTGTAGCAATGTGTGTAGCCGCCGTCGTAAAACTCCCTAAATCACTTATCGGAGGTCGTAAAAAAAAAACCCTCATTAAATCTTTTCACACCATGCGCTTTAACGCCGCTCTCGTGGAGCTGGCCCGATTACGTAATAGGTGTACCAAGTTGTGTGTAACGCATCGTATGTACACAGTATATATAGCCTATACTACATTTTTTTGGAGTTTGAGGTGCTAAAGTGAACAATATTCAGGTTTACGGAAAAGAAAAGAAGCTTTTGTCTTCTGACTTACCATATCACATGTACCCGGGCAAATGTCTTTTACCACTTTTCGAAAGAAAAAAAAAATCAGTACATTTTGAGGAAAATTTGCCTCCTGTCCCCACACTTTCTTAATTAGAGGCCTAACCCCCACCCCCTCCCTTTCTTTCACACACACTTTCCAAATGAGAATTACGGCCCTAGCTGGGTACTTGCCAAACAGTATGTAGGCCTAACATTACTCGCTGTGAGTACTCACTCTGACATTAACAAATTCCGACCCAGATTTGTTTACGGGGGTGCTGGGGAATGAAGCAAGTGAAAAGGGTTTTTGTCAAACACAAGTGAGGACCAGGTACTCACCCTGTGACATTTACCTAGTACAATGAGTCACCCTATGTGGCATTTACCCACCACGAGGATTCGAATCAGACTTGTTTACGGGGGTGGGGAATGAAGCTGGGCTTTATCAAACACAAGAGGTCAGGTACCCACTCTGTGTGACATTTACCCACCACAAGGAGTACCCACCCTATGTGACATTTGCCCACTACAATGAGTACTCGCCATACTGTATGTGATATTTACCCACTGCGACGAGTACCAACTCTGACATTGACCAATTCCGACTTGTTCATTGAGGTGAGGAATAAAGCATTTGATGAACTCTAGAAAGGACCAGGCCGTTGTCCCCCTCGAATTCAGTCTATAGGGGTCCCATGCCCATAGAAGCTCTTATTTATTTGGTGGTCTTGGGAAAGTGACTATGGAATTTAGGATTCTGTGAAATTTTGTCTTAAAGGCCTCACCTCATAGCCCTTAAGGACAACAGTATATACCAGCTAGGTATAAATTTACAAGTCATCGTTAATTCCCACCCTACTAACACCAAAAATGACAATAGAAAGCAAATCCAGTAGTCAAAACAAGATTTATTGAAATAGATCAACTTCTGCAAAAAATATGAAGAATACTCAAAAGTATCAAGATTGATCTCCATAAATGCAAAATAAACGATTATGAATTTTGCAGCTCTTCTTACCAGGAAAAATAGAAACTAATCATTCCAAAGGTATTTAATTACGATATGCATTTCACCCAAAAACCAATCATGTTAAGTGTTACAAAGAAAGACTAAATATAAACAGAGTAAAATGTGTTAATACATTTTCAAAAACATTTTCAAATACATCATATAATTGACACACAACGAAAGTCTCTTATAAATGAAACTGACATTGTCTCATAATTAATATCTTTCCAATTCTGTTCAGTGAACAGAAGAAAATAGGTTAAAGAAAAATTACTGTTGAGCCTGTACAGCTGTAGCTGAATTCTAAGTTGTTGAAGACCTTAAATACCTACTTCTTTCCTGGGATATAGTGCATGCAACTTGTATTTTACCTGACAAATAATTCAAACAGTAAGTTGTTGCCCACGTATAACACAACTCTTCCTGTCTCTCTTCGAAGCTCCTCAACTTTAACTTCATAATATCATACTTGAAACAATAAAAGTGTGGACTCTCATTTATTTATAGCATATAGCATTTATACAGTACTCAGTTGCTCTGCAAATGTGAATGAAACCTTATAGTGTTTACATTTCCAAAGGCACCTACTCGCATCACCGACCAAATTGAATCAAGTTCTGTTGTGCCTCTGTTGTGTGTAATCGGATTTCCCTTTTGATTACCTTGAGTGTATCTGTAAATATTCATCTTTTTCTACATTACCATACCGATAACATTTGCTGTAAAATCTGAACAGCTTAAGACTAATAGCCAAATTAAATATTTTATGTGAAATCTGTTGAAGTAAGTTTACCTAAAACTTCCCTATCAAATTAAGAACGAACAAGTATAAAGATTCGAGACACAATTTACCATTCTAAAATGGCGAAAGCCAATAAACTTATATATAAACCTTATATTACACTTTTGCATTTATCATTTAACTTTCTTTGTTTTATAGGAATCAACAAGACACACATAAGTTAACTATTAATGTGCAGTAAATATTTAGCACAAGACACTGCATAATACTTAATTAAACTGCCTTACAATTGAAAAAATAACATAAAAAGCAAGAAAAACATAAGCAAACGCCACAATATGTAGTTTTTGTTGTTGTTGCTAGCCCATAGTTAAGTTTTTGTGAATGCAATAATTCAACACTTTCAGTGATGATTTACATACATAACGGGGTTGATGTTTTCTCATTTTGCCAACCCCAAGATATTTGCACATAGACTACTAATCCAATCAATAATCGCTGAGGAAGTGGTGTTATAAGTATGAAGCACAATAAGCATCAGGATGTCAAGCAACTTTCTCAAAACCAGATTCCCTCTGTAACTGTAGATAGCCTACTAGTATGATTTCAAAATCAGTCAGATTTGTATAAACATCAGATCTATAATGATATTGGAAAAATAATTTACAGAAGGGCTAATGCAGTTCATCTGATATTAGGGATATTTGACCATCTTTCCCTGTTTGGCAGAGGCTGGTCACTTATTTCTGCTTCGCTTGGTTGACTGGCAGTCACATTGCTTCTTTAATGCCCTAATTTGTACCGGCAACAACATTGGTTTAGCGTGTGATGTCCAAACTGTTCCATTGTTGGATTGTTATGGGGACCTCTGGCTCCAAGCTGTTTAACAAAGAACTCTTCAATGGGTTCCTGGTTGAACTTGTCGCTTAGTACATATGTCTTACCTTCTACTTGCAGCAACTCCTTTGTAATTTCAACAAATGAGTTCACTATTAAAGAAAAAGAGAAAAACAACTGTTGTAACTTGAATTTTTAATGCTGATTTCTTTAAAAAACAACAGTATATAAAACCTGAGACATTGATGTGAAAAAAACATTAAGCTTTATTTTTAATTTATTTATTTGTTTTGTATTTCATTATTATTATTATTTATTATTTGTTTTTTTGGGGGAGGGGGAGGGGAGGAGGAAGGGGGAGGAGGAAGGAAGAATGAAATTTTCTCAAATTTAAATGATTTTTAAATTTTCTTCATTTTTAAACAACTCAACAAGTTAGTAAATTACTTGTGATCCAAAGAAGGTCGAAGGAGCAATCAGATGTTGAATAGAACACAACATGGTAGAGTGTGTGGTTCAGTTTATATCACTCACAGAGCCTTTTCTATGGCACACTCTAAAACTGGGTATTATGCTTATCAAAGGTGTCCAAACAGCAGGTGTCCAAACAACAGAAGGCATGCAAACAGCAGAAGTTATCCAAACAGCAGAAAGCATCCAAACAGCAGAAGGCATCCAAACAGCAGAAGGCATCGAAACAGCAGAAGGCATCCAAACAGCAGAAGGCATCCAAACAGCAGAAGGCATTCAAACAGCAGAAGACATCCAAACAGCAGAAGGCATCCAAACAGCAGAAGGCATCCAAACAGCAGAAGGCATCCAAACAGCAGAAGGCATCCAAACAGCAGAAGGCATCCAAACAGCAGAAGGCATCCAAACAGCAGAAGGCATCCAAACAACAGAAGGCAACCAAACAGCAGAAGGCAACCAAACAGCAGAAGGCATCCAAACAGCAGAAGGCATCCAAACAGCAGAAGGCATCCAAACAGCAGAAGGCATCCAAACAGCAGAAGGCATCCAAACAGCAGAAGGCATCCAAACAGCAGAAGGCATCCAAACAACAGAAGGCAACCAAACAGCAGAAGGCAACCAAACAGCAGAAGGCAACCAAACAGCAGAAGGCATCCATAGGCATTGATTTTTTTAAACAAAATAATATTTACCACACCTGTTATGTGAAATCCTTAAGGTGACACGGCTTATGTACTTCTGATTCTCCTTCTTACTGATACCAACATCTCCTGATCTCTGCTTGACATTCTGACAAAAAGCTAAGGAAGTCCTTCACCAACCACTGAAATTAAAACAAAAGGGAGTCATACAACAAAATATGTCATTCTAAATGTTACAGAAAGTGTTTATAACAAGTACTAGTGGAAGTAAGTATTGGCTACACATATTCAAATCCATTATCAGTCTGAAGCAAACCCTGTAAGCATATTAGGATAGCACAGAAAATGCTTTCTTGCACTGAATTTTTCTCCTGGATCCCTTCTGAGACACAACACCTTGTTAGTTTTAAGAAAATGCATTTAAATTAAAGACTTCCAGGAATTGAAAATCCCTTTTTTAAGAAAAATATCAATTGTCCAAATAATGACATGCCATCAATCCTACAAAAAAAAGTGTTAATACACTCAAGGGGTAATCTTTAAATCCCCCTGCCCATGCTGCAACCAACAAATGTCCTGAAAGCTGATGGTTGGATATCATTTTAGTAAACATACACATAAAAGTGAATATAAAGCTACAAAAAAACCAAAAAAATGCTTACCTCAAGCCTTCCAGGTTATGCTCTTTAATTTTTGTTCCGCAGAGATGACAAAGAGACCTCAAAATGAGATGATACATTTCCATCTGAAATAAAAAAGTTAATGAGGCAAAATACTAAACGATTTATCATATTTACAGTATGTACAAATTCTGTGCTTACAGAGTGGTAAGAGTAATTAGTAATGACCAGAAACTTAGCCTATTTATCATATAATTTACTAAAATGATAAGTACTGCAATATCTTTTGTAAAAAATGATTACACAGATTAAATGATCACAAACAATTATGGAGTATCTCTAAACAAATGCTGTACATACATGTACATGAAAATTGATAACTTGTTAATGGCTTCTGCAGTTAAAATGCATTGCTAACTTACAGTAATAACAGTTGATATTGACAATTTAAATACAATAAGATGGCAATGGATTCAAATGCACAAGTTCACACAAGAGAGCCTTTCTTTGAATGATGAATCTGAAATTTTCTTGAAGTGCTTTTTCTTCATACAACTTTTTTTTCCAATTCATCACTATTTTTCCACTGTTTTGTATGATGATTAAGACCCACTTAATCAAATTAAAACAAATCATCCTTGTGGGAAAATTTGGGAGGAACTTTAGAAGCAGGTTCTCTCGAAAAATTATCAGACTCATGAACTTCAGAGGTGAATGATGTAATCCTATCAATTATTAAAGAATCGTTTGTGTAATCTTATGGCTCCCATGCAGTATCCCCGGCTACAGTAGCATTAAAGTCGCATGGTCCAGCATTGTACTAATCTTAATAAAAGAACGATGCATATTCATGTTGAAAGAACTTATTATGTATGTTCAAACTATGGCATATTCCTGCCGGCTGGGCAGCAAAGTTGCAAGGCCGCCAGCTGTACTAAGCTAGCTCAACTATAAAATGATGCATATTTGTTTTATGTATCAATCATTATAAAGTAAATTGAGCATGACACAAAAATTACAGCCTGAAACTATCTAACTATGCCTTTCAACCATTTTAAACCTACAGTTATTATTTTTATGCCATAAAGTGCAGTAACACATCATAAAAAGATGATATGAAAATTCTTTCAACAATTTTAAAATGAGGGCCAAAATATTGCACGCAAAAAAAAAAAAAGTAGGCCTAATCCTACGCCTATTTCCCATTGTGTATTGAATCATTGTTTTGTAGGCTAATGAAAATAAATTAAGGGAATTTCGTTTTGCCTAAGCCTGCACAAACTTCTGAGCCACATTACTACAGTGCATCACAACTGTAGTAATTTTTGAAAGAATCTAGCATTCAATTATTTTAGACCTAGGCAGAATGGGTCCAAGTTTTGTTTTTTTCTTCGTTAGGCCCAAGGCCTATCCTGGCACACTATCTTGACGAAGTTAGCACTGCAGTATGCTCTAGCGCTGAGAGGGGCTACACACATCGCTTCAAAGGGACTTTTATGAGGCCCATGGGATGTGGATGTTGAGTGAATCTGCAGAGGATTAAGTTAGAGACGTGTGGGGATTTTTTTCGGCGTTTTTTTTTGGCCGCAGGCTACGTTTTACGACCGTTAGAACTCCATATGTAGAAGCGCTTTGACTTTATCGATGTTATT
>JAIGNY010000765.1:942500-945000 GCA_020152595.1 Chiridota heheva | reverse complement strand
GATCGTTAAACTTCATGCCTCCATATCCCACAGACAACGTGAGAGCAAAGAACACTTGAATATTCATATTAACCAAAAAAAGTGCTATGTGTGCTAAATATGCATTCAATATTTATTTTTTTGGGGTGGGGACTCCGTAAAATACGCCTTCACTTTTTAGTCTAGTGCTCCTTTAAACCATAATACCGAAATAAACTCCGTACATACAATGTATGTATAATCGTACACTATATGTATGGTGTGTTGGGGCAGTGATGCGTAAATTTTTAGTGGCCTTAAGATGTTCGATTTTGTAACATGTGGAAAAATCTACCTACTGTGGTGTAGCGGTTATCATACCTGTCTACAGACCACGAGGCCCCGGGTTCAATCCTGGGGTGGGTAGACACGCCAGTGCACCACAACTGGTTATCAAAGGCCGTGGACATTGACTTGGTTGTCGATGTTATGTCTGTCCGTACGTCGTACCTGTGTTCTCGTCCGGGTCGTATTAAGCGTTTCGTGATAGCATTTGTACTATCATAACCGAATACGCAGGCGACGACCCCGTCATTGTAATTGTGTGTTCAACTCTCTCTCTCTCTCACATGTGGAAAAACCGAACATTTCTGATGTAAGGCGGCAAATCTTTCATGTTCCTTGTAGCCTATACGCTCTCTCTCCTAACAGCAAATTTTATGAATTGAAATTAAATACAATGGAATAGAATAAAAATTAAGATATAAACTATGACCTGCATGCTTCAAAGGGTCATCGGGTCGTATTCTTATACCATAAACCAGCAGTGGCCATGCAGATTATCCTGTCACTATATATTAAGAGAATTATGACCTATGTTTTGCAAACACTTGTAAAGATGTATAGTGAATGCAATTCATCACACCATGTGTGTCAATATATTGGCCATAAAGTGTAAAAGGGTTAGTGAGACCTAATACAATGTTGACACCTCATAAACCACCAATATGTGCCTGTCACTTCAATCACTCTAGTAAAAAGGTTATTAGGTTTGAAACCTTCCGTTTACCAACAAACAAAAATAAGCTTTAAGATTATATTTAGTCAACTAGAAAGTCAAGTGTTGAGCAATGTTTCACTTTATTGCAGGCTTTGTTTACAGATTCCTGCAAGAAAGGTTAGAAAAGTTTGTCAAAGAAAAATAAATTCGGGAGCGGTACAGACCACCGTATTGTTCAACTGGAATATTCAATCAATCCAGAACTTCGGTTCAGCTATGTCATAAATCTATATCTTTGTGGAAAAACTGTATGCTTGCGCTTGAACCTAATTCCATGCATGGTAAAATATGATCCTTGTATTTGGAGCATGACACATGATATATCATTCAATTATATTTAAAGAGAATGTGGGTAAGTAACAAGAGGTTTATCTCAATTGGACGAAAATAGACTTTAAACCATGAAAAACAATTTTAGGTTTCTTAAAAATTGATTAAAAATGGATACATGTCTTATGATTTTCAACGACTGAAATGAAGAAGAGAAAGTAAAACAGGATTTGCTTTCTGTTCTTGCACACACGTGGAACAAAACAAGCTATGATAAACCTTGATTGACCATCACTCGGTCCGGGTGCTTTGGTGGTATGACTCTTACTGCATTTAAAAAATGGTGGTCAATATACACGTCATGACATTTCGAAATGATTGATTACAGGATAAAAAAAAAAGCTATACTTATTTCAAAATGTTGAAACAGAAAAACATTTTGAAACTTATAATGCTTATAAATACGATTGGTTGTTAATACATTACTTTGCATAGTCAGTCCGGAAGCATGCCTATTAATAGGAAAATTTACAACACACGAGAATATTGAAGTCATGCGGCCATATTGTTCAGATGTTGTAATAGAATGTCATAGTTTCTCATTTATGTGCTTGAAATATTAAAAATCATTGTGTTGAAAAACATTTGAATTTTCAAAATGGCCGTTTCGCGCCTAAAAGCATAGCTCTATTGTCTATTTTTTCTACTATTTTGAAAACGGCGTAGTGAACATATCAAATGGGAGTCGTGAAAAAGTTGTAGCCATAGCAGTAATGAGGGCATTTTCATGAGTTTTAAGTTTCCCCTAGCAAAGATATTTTTCACAGACATATTTCAAATTTGAAATATTTAACATTGCATAAGGCTTTAACGTTAAGATAGCAAAGAATCATGGGAGATATCACAAAAAGGCGGCTTCCATGTAGCAAAATGTTCCTATTTTTAGGACATGATGATCCAAGAGGCCTATTAAAAACTTATCTAGAAACTCATCGGCACAGAAACAAGAATTTATCTACCAATTATCAGAGAGAGAGAGAGTTGAACACACAATTACAATGACGGGGTCGTCGCCTGCGTATTCGGTTATGATAGTACAAATGCTATCACGAAACGCTTAATACGACCCGGACGAGAACACAGGTACGACGTACGGACAGACATAACATCGACAACCAAGTCAATGTCCACGGCCTTTGATAACCAGTTGTG